>JAGKTI010023918.1:0-14596 GCA_018397915.1 Birgus latro
CCAGCCTCCGTCAGCGTCACCAGCCCTGTATCTGGAGAGGAGGACCAGTGGGACGCTAGAAGTGACGGTCCAACACTCGCCATGGTGCTTGTTACGTCCTCTGTTATCATTGTGCGTCACTCCTATGCCAATGCGTCACTTATAACACCAGTGCGTCACATCTATGGCCAATGCGTCACTTCTATATCCGCAGCGTCACTTATAACACCAATGCGTCACTTCTATGGCCAATGCGTCACTTATAACACCAATATCCACTGCGTCACTTATAACACCCATACGTCACTTCTACATCCACTGCGTCACATACCAACACGTCACTTCTATATCCACGGCGTCACAATACCACTGCGTCACATAACACCAGTATTAGTCACAACCCCCATTACAATAATACCAGTTGGCTATTTCCTTATACCGTAATACCAGTGGATTCAGTTTCTCATACCATATTAAAACCTACTTCTCGCCAAACCACCGTCACTTTCCACTCATGCCTCATACCGGGGCTAGTCACTTCATTAACACCAGTCACACCAGGCCAGTTTCTGTGATAATACCAGAATGAGTCAAAGAAACGCAGGGATTACGTACGCATCACCCCAGATTATGAATTAGTGTCGATGTGCTTTCAAGGTCCCTAAAACACCAAACCTTCAGTATCAAACAGGTGTATTTTTGATGCTATGAGGGTGAGAGAGAAGACAAGAGGCTACGAAACCGCTGATGTGATATGCAGGTCTCTATTTCAGCTCTAAATTAGGTGCAGACAGAGATCGAACCCTTCAGTTTAGGAATATGTATCACTCCTTTGTAATATTGCTCATTTTTTCCCTCAGTAATTACACAGGCTATTTTTATTTAACAGGGAGAAGCCGTGAGTTAAAATAAAAATGTTTCTTTCAAATCCGAGGTTAGAAGGATTGAAATTTTGCTTCTTGCTAAATCCAGACGGTTTTTTGGGGCAGCAAGGCAAACCAAGCAGTCAGGGGATTTATTTCAAACACGTAAATCTACTCCCGTGCTCCAACGACGGCCACATGAGAAATAAATCGTCTTTTCACGTTCTGTTCCCCCGTTACATAACATTCCTCTTAGTCTAGTCAGGTTACATAATTTTTAGCATCTATCTCCGGGTTTTCCTCTCCATAAGTTCACGAGACATGCGTTTCAGATGTCTCGTGCGAGATGTCGAGATGAGAGATTTGCGAGACCGTATGGTTCATTTTGTAACTCGACGATACAGTTCAATGGATTCTTGTCTCTCATGTCTCTCACCCAGTTTTCTGTCTCCACTATTTCATGACACACATCTGATCTCGAGCAGGATGTCGAACCGAGAGCGAGATTGATTTCATATCAGCGAGATCAAAGAGATGCGTGGGATTCGTATCAAAGAGAGACGCGAGACACCGAGTACAGACGCTTTCACCCAGACCGCCGGCACATGTCCTCCCCCCACCGCTGCTACGTGCACACTGCGTGGCTCACCGAATTGGGGTTGCCAGGTTGGTCGTTTCCCTCTTGTCCAATCCTGCCCATAAGTAGCCCAGGAATCGCCCAGTGTGAAAAATAGCCCACTCCTTCAGTCCAGTCTTTAAATTTATATACTCTACTTCCACAAAATCTTCCTTATCTACCCCTACGCCACCCTTGCTTCACTCACCCCTAAACTACCACTCCCCAATCCCTCCCTGCTACCCTCCTTCCCTCCCTGTCTCACCTCCCATCCTTTATCCTCTCCCTGCATCTGCGCACGATTGCCTGTCAGTCCTGTTCGCGAGATAAGACACCAATGCTTCGGTAATGGCAATATTTTGACTTAGATATAAACAAGTCGAGTTGCAATAGGAAAGCTGGGGTATTCATGAACTTATATAACTTGAATGCTGATTAAATACACTGTTTTGTAATTGCAGAAATGTTATGAATTTACAGATGAGAATTTAAAAAGCTTATTTTCCGCATTGAAGTATAAATGATCACAGGAGTTGATTTGCAGATAAGTTGCTATACTCCATTCACTCGTTTGGTCTAAAATTGCCATCTCCCCATCTTAAATGCTAAGGTTTAACAGTAGATTAACACTAATATATGATGCTAGTCATGAGGAAGTGATGTGAAAAGGATGTAGAGCAATATGACTGCCTCTTTCTGCTACTGAGCTACGTGAAATAAGCTACAATGGATGAAAATCTGGGCCAAGTTAAGGTGAAAATGGTATAGTAATTGTGTTGATGTTGACTCTGCATTTCTTCATGTAATCGTGTCTTGCTCTACGTATTCCTACTTGGTCTTTAGCGACATTGTCTGACCGTAAGTATGCTTTAGAATTTCACCCCGGAGGTCCCTTTCTGATCCAACGTCCACAGCAACTTTCAGAGTCAATTCACACACCAACACACTGTTCACGAAATCTTTGAGGCTTCTTCCACCAATCATGTAATTAATATCTTGCTTTGTAATGCCTTATAACATGCTAGATATTACAGTATGGTTACCTAATACCATGTATTGTGTATATTTATATTCATGTTTATATATACAATTTCATGTATTCAAAGAGCTTCAGAGAATTTATGAAGCAAAACGGTGCCATTGGGAAGATTCGAAGCATCTCCATCCAGCAGACACAGCGATCCTCTTCCCCCCTTCTCTCTCTCTCTCAACCCATACGTTTCTACCACGTGATCCATACTCATTATTCTGTCCATCACACAAGGGACCCATTTACTAGTACCAGCAACCATATCACAACATACCCTACAGAAGAACTGGAACGTCTTGCATTCATATTTAGCTCCCTTTACTTTCTCTCCTTCTCTCTCCCGTTTCTCTTCTTTCCTCCCTCCTTTCTTTCCCTTTTCATTCCCTCTTTTCCTATGCATTTGTATGATATCCTCTTCCCATTACTTCTGTTTCTTTTCCTTTCGTTCCTTCCTCTCTCTCCCCTCCTTCCTTTCCTCCATCCCTCTTCCCTTTCCTTTAGTTTCTTCCTTCCCATTATTTCTCCTCTTCTAATATTCTTATGCATCTCTAAAAGACACCCTCTTCCCTTCACTTCTTTCCACTCCCTCCCTCTGCCTTCTCTCCATATTGTCAATTTCTGTAGCACTTCATTACCACACTGCACATCTCCGTTTTCAATAACTTCATTAATAGTTGGTTATCATTGTCCTAGGAGGTGCTACTATGGGTGTGATGTGGAGACAAGGCCTGGTAGCTGGCTTTGCATAACACTCCCAGGTAGGAAACTCACCACATTTACCAAGTAGTCGAAGTCCAGGCTGAGGCTACTGCTACTACCACCATTTACACATATCTCCTATACACTGCTGGCCTTGCACAATACTCCTGGGCAGGAAACTAAACTACATTTACTCAATAGTCAAGTCCAGGCTGAGAATACTACTCATACATGTCTATACACAGCTCATCCTTGTGGGGACTATACCTCTACCATTTTCCCTGCACCTCACTATGTGGAAGGACCCTGTTCTGCCATGGTTAGGCACTGTCTGTCACAAGAAGATCGCTACTTGCTTGTTGATGAGTTTGGTCAGCCAGACAGATCAAGCTAGAGCAACAAAAACATTTCACTTTGTTAAGTGAAAGTAAAAGTCCATATTATGGCTTAGTGGTCTTTATTCACTTATAAAATATATTTAATGACGTACAGTATTTATAATACTATACCCAAAACAGTGCTTGTTTAGTAAATACCTGTACTACAAAACATATACATGTATTTAAAATATTAACATATCTATTGTTTTTGTCATTTAAAAATATGAAGAAAAGAAGTCAAAGCATTTCCTAGATAAAATGTACATTGCAAGTATTGGTACGAGAGGCTGGCCATCCTCCCAGAACAATACAGGATAAATACATACAGTACTGTACAGGAAATTCCAAGTTAACAATGAAGGCATGGGTTGTATCTGAAGTGGCATGGGAAGCATTAACACCTCTTCCTTAGTGATTTATTATGGATATTACAGCACCTTCACATCTGCTAGTACATTTTTAAAAGACCTGGGACAAGGTCATACAGCATGACCTCAGGGATAAGGGACTGAATAGGGAGGCTGCCAGAGATCAGGCTGCATGGAGGGCCGCCATTAGGTGACCAAGGACGATGTATAGAAGTACACTGCTGCCTTTATAAATGATACAAAAGATACAATCATTATCAGTTTAGTTTGCAGACACAATATACAAACAGAAATACACTGAGATGGTATGGTCATGTACAATAGATGCCAAAGAAAGTGTGTGAGTGATACAGAGGGCAGTATTGGTACAGACCTTACATGGTGTGGAAGAGACAGGAACAGATGCTGAACAAAGAGTGGGAAGAGGAGTGTTTGAGAGTGAGAAAGGTGCATGAGGATCAGGCTAAAAGAGAATATAGAGCTGTAACAGGCAGAATAAGTTGTTATGGAAGAGGTGTTAGGAAATTTTCAATGCCACCACATTACGATCCCATGTCATCATCAAATCAATATGGCACCCAAAATGGTCCACTCTGTGCATATTACAACTATACTCTTTTCACTCAAATTTGGCCTAAAACTGCCATTTTTCCATCTTGAATGCTGAATGTAACAACAGATTAACCCTAGAATAAGATGCTAGTCACAAAGAAGTGCTATGGAATGGATGTAGGGTCTTAACATTCTCTCTTTCTGCCACTGAGCTATGTGAAATATGCTGCAAAAGGATGGAAATCTATGCCACATAAAGGTAAACAGAATATATCAGAGTGACTGGCTGACTTACAGATCCTTCCTGAGTATTAACCTTTGTGTGTGTGTGTGTGTTTTTTTAATGCAAGGAAGAAGGAACCAAAGGCCACAGGCCCACATACTGTTCCTTCCAAGAAAAAGCAAAAACAATACAAAAGAGAGCCAAATTCAAGATCCATTCATTTTGAGATGCCCGGACACACTGCTTTTGAAAGACTGGAGATCACAGGAAGTAGGGAATACAGACAGAGGAAGACAGTTCCAGAGTTGACCAGTTGCATAAATGAAGGACTGGGAGTAATGGTTAACATGCATTAGAGAGTTGGACAGAAAAGGGATGAGAGTTTGTTGCTAGACGGGTACTATGTGCCCGTCGTAGAGGTGGAGGGATGCAAGCAGACAGTTCAGAGGAACAGTGACTGTTGAAGTAGTGTGTGTGTGTGATTTAAGGAAGAAGGAACCCAAGGCCAGAAGTCTGTTTTTTCACTTCAAACTCACTACCTCCACATTTTATTCAGTTCAGGACAGACCTTATGAAGTGAAGAGGCAAAATCTCATTACAATACAGTAGCCACGAGGGAGTGAAGGCAATTTTAGGCCAAGTAGAACAAACATCGCACTACCAACCCAATCATCAGAAACCCCTCATGTATATACTAAATTATGATGAAATAAACAATGGCTTATAACACTCATCCTTCACCCTTGAGGAATAACAAACACAAGGAAGCCTGTAAACTGCACTCCAATAAAAATTCTTATGGAAGTATTCTGTGTTGTAAGGATAGTTCAGTCTGCTGGTGTGGGAGCAGTTGTGGCATTAGGAGTAGGAATAAATTAAGCATGGTATATTATAACACTGATCCATCCACACATCACATGAGGAACTGCCTGACAAAGTGGAATGAAGGGTTTTATATGCACTACCCATTCACTCTGTTTATAGTCTTTTATCTTCATGTGGCCCAGATATTCACCCCTTTGCAGCTTATTTCACACAGTTGATAGTAGACAACAGTGTCGCTCTACATACTTCCTACAGCACTTCTTCATGACTAACATCATCTTGCCGTTCATTTACTGACAATATCATAACTGCATATCCTTTTCACAGCAATTTTTCTCTATTAGCATTACATCTTAAGCCTGAATTCTCGTTGGTTAAGGAAGCTCCCTAACACCCTTTCTTAAGTGACTTATTTTGCTTATTACTCCTTATGGTCCTTCTCCATGGTATATAAATCTTTTTTAATATCACCATACTCTGCATAAATGACATGCACAAGGATAATAACCAGCCACATCCAAAAAATAAATCACTTAGGAAGAAGAATTAGGAACATGAATCATTCTAATATCACCGTACTCCGCATAAATGATGTGCACAAGGATATAAACTAGGCAAAAAAATAAATCACTTAGGGAGAGGAGTTAGGAAGCTTAATTAATCAACAATGAATACTATCCCTCGAGTTCACTTATTGTTACAACTCAGCATTCAAGATGGAGAGAGGGAAATTTTAGGCCAAGTTATTGTGAAAGGAGTATAGTGCTAGATAATTTCCTTCACCACTAGGGCACCAACAGAGATACAAGGGTCAAGAGGCTATCTCAGTTCATTCCTCATCCCAGTTTTCCTATTCCCATTTCATTCCTTATCCCAGTTCATTCCTCATCCCAGTTTTCCTATTCCCAGTTCATTCCTCACCCCAGATCATTCCTAATCCCAGTTCATTCTTCATCCCAGATCATTCCTCATTCATTCTGGCCATGAGATGTCTTTTTACATTTTATTCTTGCTATTCCCTGACGATTTTATTCAATACGATTTTATTCAAACTGGAAAGGGGTTAGATGAATAATTAACCTATTTCAGCAAGTGGGTTGGCAGAGGGTTAGTGTCCCTCCCCCATAAAACAACCAACTCAAAGACAAACGAGCACCCCTTGTGGGATTATGGTGTCTGGCTATAGATACAGATAGACAGACAGTTATGTGGTTGTTTTTATCTATCAGGCATGGTCAGGATGAGTGAATGTGTGGCTCATTCAAATGGCCTTTGGGTTGGATCTCATTCTATGAAGTTTTTATTTTTTTTCTGGCTCTATGGACCTTCACTGACACTCCATGGAGGAGGAGGAGGAGGAGGAGCAGGAGGACTGATGATGAGGAGGAGGAGCAGGAGGATTGATGAGGAGGAGAAGAAGAGGGATTGATGATGATGATGAGGAGACGGTGGAGGACCGATGATCGAGATAAGGAGGATTGATGATGACGAGTAAAATCATCTCCTAACAGCAACAATAAATGGAAAAGAACGTCAGCCAGATTCAAAGAGTTACACCTCAAGGGAATGACAATGAGTGTATTCGTCACCGTAAAATCTCCCATGGTCTAAGGACTTATTAACTATCGTACTTTCACCTTAACTTGGCCCAGATTTTCGTTCCTTCTGTGGATTACTTCTCACAACTCAGTGGCAGAATAAGACAACAGCTGTAAATCCACAGCACTTCTTTGTGATTAGCAGCATAGTTTAGTGTTAATCTCTTCTATAACTCGGTATTCAAGATGGAGGGATGGCAATTTTGGGACAAGTTGGAGTAAAAAGGGTATAGAGTGCCAAGCAAGGACACTATCACTACCACCTCACTCCTGGCAAAATCTTATAGTAGAAGTCATTACCTCATCTCCACAGCTTACTGGAGGACAGAGAAGCTGCCCTTGAGGAAAAACAATGACATGAAAAATGATCACATCCTGGTTTACACAATATTCCAATACTGAAGTAAAAAACCAAGAACGCTACTGAAACGCTTATCAAAAAACTTAAAGCAAAATCATATCCTTGTTGGCTTTACCTCAGGGTAAATGCCAACTCGTTCTGTAAAATAACATTCAATATGCACGAGGTATCAATCTACACTGAGAAAGATACCGATGGTGTGGGGGGAAGCATACAGATGGTGGGGATGGAATACAGATGGTGTGTGGGGATACAGATGGTGTGTGGGGAAGTATACAGATGTGAGGAAGGGATACAGATGGTGTGGAGAGAAATACAGATGATGGGGAAGGAATACAGATGGTGTCAGGAAATAGACAGATGGTGGAGAAGGGATGCAGATGGTGTGCAAATTAGTGTGGGGAGGGAATACTTAACCAGACATTCTAATTTCTATAAATGCATATCAGTATACCTGCCAATATAATAATCAGTACAGGATGAAACATATCTTAAATCATACTGCAGATCTTCCATCCAAAAACAGAGGGTGGGAGAGGGAGAAGTTAGAGCGAGAACTGTTTTAATTCCTCTAACATTTCGGACAACGCAGATCCTACAATTGGAGAAAATAAAGTGTTCAAGAAAAGGAAGGGTTCAAGCTTTAACCTGTCTCTCTCTATCCCACCCAACACATCCCCTTCTCACAATGGATACTAGTAACGTAAGTACAAGCATTTCTCGTTACACAAAGGAAGTGAAAATAATAAAAATAATAATAATAATAATAATAATAATAATAATAATAATAATAATAATAATAACAATAACAATAATCGTCCCATTTACCATACAAGTAGTGCTTTAAAACAGGGAGATACTGACCAATTAGTTCCACCAATAATACCAGACCTTAATAGGCAATTATTCTATTACTATATTTACTATAGACTTTGCAGAAAATATTGGCAAAGATACAAAAAAAATAGCAACATAATGTGTTAATTCTTCCGCCTTCCGTGCCTTAAATGAAGAACGTAAAAAAATTAATAATGAAAAGCTAGTACAGTACTGCATTAGGGGCATACTCCAAGGCCTTGGCGACTGTAACACCTTTTCCTATGTGATTTATTCTGCAAATTACACCTCAATGTAAGGATGTCATTGATGCAAACCTGTGTCTATGAAGGGTGAGTGAAAAGTTCCTGGCATAAGGTGGAATATGAGATGGAGTTTGTGCTGAAGGTGCATGTGAAGTTCAACTGTTGGATGATTGCACAGAATACTTGATGTCTGACTTATTTTTCTCCTACTAATACCATTAATTAAAACTTGAAAATCAGTGGATGACTGCATGATAGCTGATGCTTCCCACTTTATATGGAACTGCTGACTTGGTTTCATTATGTGTGGCAGAAAAATAATTATGTGAGAGGCAGACTGAAAGAGACTTGGGATGAGGTTATAGTGTGCAACCTCAGGGATAAGGAGCTGAACAGGGAGGCCGCCAGGGATCAAGCAGCATGGAGAGTTGCCATTAGGTGACCAAGACTGACATATACAAGCCTGTTGGAGCCTATATAAATGATGCAATATGATTAATAACTTCAAACTTTCTGGCAATCACTCAACAAACTGCAGTCTGTAAAAACTGTAGTGCTCATCTTCTACCTTAGCCTATAAAATTATCAGTCAACCCTAACACACATTTAAACCACAACAGCACATACCTGAACAATAAGGTACAAGAGGCAAAATAAATCACAACGGAAGAGGCATCAAGACCCTCCCGGCACCACCCAAAATATATCCCTGTGTCGAGATTCTTATATTTAGTCTGACCAGGAATCAGGAAAAATCTATAGTACAGTATATTTAAGTGCAACAAATACGAATCTTTTTTTTATTTAGAAAGAATATATATTGTGCACAACTAAATTACCGGATTATCAGATATCTAATAACTTAATGATAAAGGATGATTGATGAAGTTATGATGAATGGGAAATGCACATCAATAATCCTAAGACAATCTCTCTCGTACTCGCTCACCCTCTCTCTCACTCTCTCAATCACACTCTGTCTCATACTATATACAAGGTGAATTAACACCCAAACCAAGGAAAAATTAACCAGTATTGTACTTGGCATAATCTCTGAAGTCAACAAGAAACAAAATGGCTAAAACAGATGCACAAACAGACACACATGGCACCAAAAATAAGCTTTCCTCAAAATTAAAAAAAAAAAAAAAATGTGCATACAGCTTGTAGTTATGTCCACGTTCTGGTAAACTAAACTCCACTGGTTATCATATATCAACAAAATTTCAACTTTTATATTATGACGTTCAATATGAAGTTTACTAGGGAGCAGACACACTTCCTTCAAACACGCTATCAATGAGGATTTTTAATGTTGCTCTGCCTTGATCTGTCTAGCTGAGCAAACCCATCAATCACAGGCAAATAACTGGTTTTGTGTGACCATCCTACAGGTACAGTACAGTACAGACACCATGTAGGGATCGAACCCCCACATGTTGTAGACAGCCCCTCACTTGGAATAGATCAAGGTCCTTCCAACAGCATGGTCTATCTTAATCCTGTAAGGGGTAGCCACAAATAAATCACCTCCATGTCACCCAGTCCCCTGCCATAACACTTCCCTTCCCCCAATTTACACCCACTCTCTCATATAAGGTACAGGCATATAAGAGGTCTGGCTCTCTGGCAGACACAACAGATGCTCCCTCCAGGTATTTCAGTGCCACCAAATGCAGGCTCCTTGTCAGCAGGGTTTCATTTAGTATCCCGACTCTACTAATCTTCTGCTTCATTTCATACAATCACAAGTTTTGAGGAAGTGTGTCTGCGGCCTCACAGTACAGGTGGTCCTCAATATATGACAGAGATGAAGTCTAAATATATTACTATCTTCTCAACACAGCTGGTATTGTAACTTGGGGAAAACTGGCATATTAGACTGAATGGTAGTAATACTGTAGATTACAAGTAGGAATATTTCTGCAACTCACTGAAGTCTTAATCCCTTGTGGAGATGTCTTTTATGCTTTATGCTTGCTACCTCCAGATAAATATATTCAGTTTGGGAGAGATGGGTAGAAATGGAGAGGAGATTGCCTTAAATATTACTCATGGGAGAGACCTCATAAGCTGGAGAGGTTAGAGACAGCCTTCAATATTACCCAGTTTGAGAGAGACTTTATGAGATGGAGAGGTGGGATACAATCTTCAATATTACTCAGAGACAGACTTTATGAGATAGGCTGGATACTACCCTCAATATTATCCAGTTTGAGAGAGATTTTACAAGATGGAGACGTTAGATACTGCTTTCAATATTGCTCAGTTTGAGAAAGACTTTATGAGATGGAGGGGTTAGACACTGCCCTCAATATTACTCAGTTTGAGAGAGACTTTTTGAGATGGAGATATTAGATAATGCTTTAAATACTGCCCAGTTTGAGTGAGATTTTACAAGATGGGCTTGTTAGATACTGCTTTCAATACTGTTCAGTTTGGGAGACGTTATGTGCTGGAGAGGGTACACACAGCCTTCAAAAACCCCTTCATGATCTTTACTAAGCTGAATATAATCATCTGTATGTAGAAACAGTACGTCAATAAAAGGCATCACCTGATACAATGAGTCAACAGCAAAAATGCACATAAATCAGGCAACATATAAAGAGGACTTAGCTGTATTTTGATCTACGATGGCATTATGAAGACACAACTAAGTAGTCCAAGTCACTGGAGGGTAAACTCAACTGCTGGTTTCTTGCTGCAATAAATCCACTGAGGCTGGGAGGTCTTTTTCTCATTTTATTCTTCCTATCTAATAAATAATTTTGTTCTACCAAGGAAACTTCAAAATTAGAGTCACATTTAACTTTCTGTAGTAGCTGTAGTAGTAGTAGTAGTAGTAGTAGTAGTAGTAGTAGTAGTAGTAGTAGTAGTAGTAGTAGTAGTAGTAGTAGTAGCAGCTGTAGTAGTAGTAGTAGCTAGTTGTTGTAGGCATATTTTCATCTGAAATGTGAACCCAGACTGCAGGCTAAAGTTCCCCTCCTTCTGCAGTCCACTATCCTCCTTCTGGGGGATAGGGAGGGACCTGAGGGACATTTGTATAACTGGCCAGTGATGCCACCCACTTATATCAGTGTCACCACATGAAGGAATCTCTCTACAGCACCACAAACTCCTTTAATACACCCCCTTACTAAATAAATCATCAGACAGTAGCCAGAATAAATAACAAAGGACATTACCCAGCCTCAATTGGTTTATAATTTGGTATGGGTGCAGGTAAGGTGAAACAAGAAATCCACAACGCAAGGCCTACAAAGATCCTCTTCTCCTCCATACTAAGTGTTTTGAGCACAATTGCAGTATAAATTTTCTGGCAGTTTGATGTCCAGATGAGTAGGCTGAAAAAAAGGAAGATTATTTGCTATGAAATGAAAACGGTTATCCTGTGCACACTCACTCTCTCTCTCTCTCTCTATTAAGATCTGCAGCAATGTGTCTCAGCTCGGACTACATGTACAGTCACTCAGAAGAATGATTACCAAGTGACTGTGCATATGGTTCAATGTTTCTTGCCTAGAGTGATGATTGTGTGGCTAGTTATCAAGGATGTGGCCACATTTCACTCCCATGGCACAGGTATTTCCTCCCAGGGTCGATGGCTGCCACTCATCTACCTCTAGGATATTTACTACGTTGACAAAAAAGATGATTATTTACACTGACAACTTAAATATGCTTGTACTGATGAAAGAAATAATTGGTATCCCCTTCAAACAGACAAAGCCATAGGAAGTTTCTGTCTCCACTGGCTTTCCTATCAATCTGCTGTTAACTCACCCCAACTTTCACTCTCTTGCTTAGTTTGTCTCAGAGTGAACAAGCCTTTTCACCAAACCTGGCTTTGTGTGCTGGAAGAAATACTAATTACCGTTTTGTCTATCACTCCTATTATTAATCAATCATGAAACTATTGCACAGTAGTTCGATGGGTTCTAAACATAACATTACAATCCTGGGCTTTGACCTTTACTGCTCAGTGATCTTCTTAAACTGAAAATAAACACCAGGAGTTTTTAAGAATACATTAAACCAGAAATTACCCATTTTTGCATCACCAGTCTCTCATGTAGCGAGTATCTGTACAGAAGGATCCACCTGTACAACTTTACACTCAGGGAATAAATAACAAAGAAAAAGAAGAAAATAATTAAGGACAATGTAAGAAATGGTGACTCCTGCCCTAATACATTAAACAAATAAACATGGCAATTACACCACCTGTATTTTCAAGCCAATACGATAATACCAAGACCTGCCTGCACGCAGCCACACTCACCTTCAGCACATGGATATTGTGACGTTTATTCCCAGGTTCCCATTATCGGCAAACAACTGGGCAATGGATGTATCAAACACCAGGCAGTCCGAGTTCATGATGGCTGACTGGACGCCTTCGTGTATAGACCTTGGGGTGGCCTCCCATGTCAATCTCCGCCTTGGACCATTTAGCTCCAATCTGTGCAACATCATCATCAATCATCACCATCATCATCAACATCAAACATCATTATCAATCCTCCTCCTCCTCAATTAACATCAATCATCATCATCATAATCAATCATCAGTTATTATCAATCATCATCACCCATCATTATTACCATTTTATCATCACCATTTTCATCATCATCCATCATTATTATCATTACCATCAGCATCATTATCATCACCATTTTCCTCATCATCCATCATTATTACCATTATTATCAGCATCATTATCATTACCATTATCATCATCATCATTGTGCTTCACTTCCTTCTATGTATCGTACTCCTCACACTGATATCAACCACAGTACAGCTGATATTTTCTAAGGACAGGGAGGTAAACCAAGTGCCAACACCCAGTAATTATTTGCCAACAGTTGCTGGAAACTCCTGACAGAGAAAGAAATCTGTGAAGTGTAAAATAAGTGAGTAACAGACTTTAATTATATCCCTGTGGCTGAGTTCCCTGCCTAAAGGTGATGACTATGGATGGCAACTACAATTCTTTTTTATAATACCCTAGGAGTGAGGGCAATAAATCACACGTGCAAGAAAGGGATCAGAATTAAAGACAATATAGCAAAATATACTTAAACACAATGTCTGGTCTTCAAACAAAATTTTCAGCCTGTTTTCTTTAGCATGACAAACACCAAAAAATGGAACAAATACTTAAATTTTCTGTCTTTTTTCTTAACCCTACAAGCAAGCAAGGAACAAACACTGGAACAAAGGGGAAGATATGCTGGAACAAAAAAGAACAAGCACTGGAACAAACACTCACCTATTCTGTTTTCCCAACCCTATGAGCTAGAATCAAACAAACACTACAATGCAGATGAAAAACTGCTGGATCAAAGAACATATACTAGAACAAAGAAGAAAAAACACTGAAACAACTTTTTTTTTTTTTTATGTGTCCAACTCTGGGCATAGGCTTCACAGCCTGCTATCAAGGCCCAGCAGTCCTCCTACATACCAACACCTCTACATGTCACCACTTCGGCGCTAACACCCACCGTCCATATTGAATACATGCTAGGGCTGTCTCACAAAGGACTGGTGTATTGGTATTAGTGGAGGTATTTTTATGACATGTCGGCGGGTCTTCTGGTAGATCAGTAAAGCCTGATTTAATGAGATTCGAATCCTTAAACTGTTCCCTGCCCCAGTGAGGATTCGAACCTGGGTCCGTCAGGACTGTAAGCCACCTCTCTACACTACTCACCTATACGCAAAACTTTCTGCCTGTTTTCTCGACCCTATGAGCTGCACGATGGCAAAGAACTGTTGGTGGCTGTCGTATTTTTCCTGCTTCTCTAACACCAGCATGAAATGGTGGCCAAAGCAGCTCTGCATCATTACCCAGTCCACTGCTCCGGGCAAATTGATGTCTGTTGCAAGGAACACTATGTCTTCACCTGAAATGCAAAATATTATCAGCATCACCTTTATTAGAAGCATCATCATCATTATCCTCCTCCTCCTCCTTGTCCTTGTCCTCTTTCTCCTTGTCCTCGTCCTC
>JAGKTI010023919.1:0-14596 GCA_018397915.1 Birgus latro
GTAATGGGATCTAACCTAACTGAAAAAACATCGTAGTCTAAGCTCCGTGTTATTGGCAAGATGTCCCTCAATTTCTTGCTGCCTAGGCCTGATATGAAAACAATGCTACAGTCCTAACCTTGGTATATATCTGAAGGAAGATCAGTAATGGTAAGTGCTGTTAATTTCAGGCTGCAACAGTACTAACCTTGATATTGTAAGCAAGATCAGCACAGTAATGGTAAGTACTGTAACAATTTCTTGCTGCTACAGCCTCTATTATACGCAAATCAGCAATGCCCTCCTGTCTAACAGCTTTTTGCTGCCTGGCCACATTATTAAAACACAATGCCTATCTCATCTGCCCCTCTGAACCACACAAACCCATGGATTTAAAAGTACGAGACCTACATAAGCCCCCCAGGTAGCTACTTCCAGGCTACAAAAACCTTTAATTTGAATAAAATACTGTAGGTTTTAGTCTTCATGTTCTGACAAAACTGACATGGGAAATGGGGTTCCACTTTTATTGTATTTTAACAAAAGTGAAAGGAAATGGGGCCCGATTCTGACAAGTGTTGGAAAATGGGACAAATTTCATCTTATTCTGGCAAAAATGAAATGGATCTGAATTCTTTATAATCTGGCAGAACCTAACTGCTAAATGTGGGCTTCTCATCTTACTCTGGCTAAACTTGGATGGTAAATGAATATGAAAAACTACAAGACTCTACAAACTCGGAAAACATATGTGCCTAAATTAGAGAATGTAAAATAAGCAGTTTCTCCTCCATAAACAATTTTAAAAACTTACAATTCTATAACCTTACTGTTGCAGTGGACTTTTGTTTCCATTACAGTTTCAGCCAATATCAGAATTACGAGAAATTTATCCATTTCTTTCGGCATTTTTGGCAATTCTAAAACGTTTCTCCAATGGCAGTATCAAATTATATTTATCTGACTCCTGAAGGTTAGGTTGGGTTGTCTTTGTAAAATCTCCAACAAGAATGTCACAGAAGTGTCGATTAAAAAAATTGGATAGACCTCTTGTAATTGTTTTTGCCTGTACCGATAATTTTAGCGACTTCTCATTCTAATTCTGACAACCATTTTCACTCCCTAACCTAAAAATGCCACTCAAGTAAAAATTCAGAGTGACTTGGAGGCATTTTGTCTGTGGCCACCCTTTACGGCATTACGGCGTCGGGCTATATATAGAAAAATTCATAGATGACAAGGTTAAGTTGATTAAACATTGTGTTCTTAAATGCCCATGATCGTATTTAGTTTAGTTAATATGCATACAGATATCCAACAATTCTATCTATTGCCAATGCCTTAATCCCACGAGGGGTGGCCACAAACGAAGCACCTCCACGTCGTCCTCTACCCAATCGTATTTCACTGCCCTGTCCCCAGCTCACACAGGTAAGAGGTGCCCACAAAAAATCCCCTTCATGTTGCCCTGTCCCCTGCCATTCCACTACCATTCCCCCAGCTCATCCTCTCATACCTTTCCATCCCTCCATTCTATAAAAAATGGATGGATTTTTAGTTTTCATTCTGAGTACCATTTCAGTGCATCTCCTAAAGAAAATACAGTTCAATCCAAGAAAAAAAACAGGTCAGCATAAAATTAACCTAACTCCACCTTGCCTAATAATACCAGCATTGATAATTGTAAAAATTGATGGATATAGTGTGGTCAGGCTGACAATGTAATAAAACTAGACAAACTTCCATAAAATCAACCTAACCTCATCTTTCCTACAAATACCTGCAATGATAATCATAAAATTTGATGGATATACAGTTGTGGGGTTAGGGAATACTGTACGAAAATTTTACAAACTTTTGTGTTGGCAAAATTAACCAAACTCCACCTTGCCTGTAAATACCTGCAGTCATGATCGTAAAAACTGACGGATACAGTGTGTAGTTAGGCTGACAATGTACCGTGTTGGCATCAAATCAACCCAATCTTACCCATAAATACCTGCAATGATGTAAACCTTGATGGCTAGTGTGTGACTGGCTGGACAATACAGAAATTATACAACCTTTCCTGTTAACATAAATCAACCTAACTCCATCTCACATAATACAGGCATTGACAATCATAAAAATTGATGGATTGATGTGGTTAGGTTGATGGATTGATGTGGTTAATCTGACAAAAATCAACCTAACCACATCTTACCTAAATACAGATTAAAAAAATATAGTAAAAAGGCCACACATGAAACGAAATTACAGAAATATAAGGCACATGCATCCATGTAAAATACAAATTAAATCGGCCATTACTTTTGATCTATGCAATCAATATTACCTGAAACTGGGCAAAAAAATATCTAAAAAGAAGCTTATTTTCCCCTTAAGCTTTGTAATGGAAGAGTTAGGCCGGAAAATGCTTATATAGAGAAATGAACACTGCACTCCCGACATATCCCATTTCTGGTTTTTTATAAGCTTATTCCATTATTTTCTAACCTCAAAATTTTCACTGAGTCGATTAAGTGAAAATAAAAGGTAAGGAGGCAATGTTAAAAACCGTCAATTATCCCCGTAATTAGATAGATCGATAGAGAATTTCCCACCGCCTAATTCATAGTTATTTAAATCTGAAAACCCATATTTGCTTACCTCAGCCTCTTCCCTGGGTCATGTAGGTGGAAAATCGGGTTCAAACGCTAGGGAGAAGGACATTTGAACCGTATGATGGGAAGAATAAAAAAGAGAAACCAAAACACACCGTATCACCACCGCCATTCGCGGATGACGTCACCAATACAGCGCTACTGATCCAAATGGCTAACTTGTTCTGAAATCCCGAAACGCAAGTATAAATAGGCTAATATGCCACCACAACCACAGTCTCTCTAGAAAATCGATAGAGTATATTGAAAATCGTTACATTATCGCCAGGACTTGGTAAAATGGGGTAAAATTCCAGTAATATGACCGACCACCTCCCATCTGCCTGTTGGCCAAGCTATGTCAGCGGAAGCCGCTAATCGACAACTCAGGATGCTACATTATAACCAGGCATGATCTCACAAGGAAATTCCAAGAGGTTTATTAAGAAATTTTATGAAAGAATTGAGAATTGGGGAAATAAGTAAAATTCCGGCAAGACGACCACCTGAGCCACACCAACCACCTGCCAATGACGTCATATTAGCAGACCGCTAAACTAGCTTTGTGCCATATGCAGGTTTATAAACTACTTGAAGGACTTCAAATTATGAATCGTAGTTATTCAATATAATCAAACAAGATGTGTCCTAGTTGTGATTGGAGGGACTTTTTAAATGAAGTAACAGAGTCGGCGCTAACAGTATTATCAGACAGAGAATTCCAGAGGTCTATACATCTGATACTGAAAAACCTGCGTCTACACTCGGATGAAATGCGGGGCTTGGCCACCTTGAATCTATGACCCCTGGTGTGGGTTAATGGAGGAAGAGAAAAATGTTTGGGCGGTGTGATAGGGGATTGGTGATGAAAGATTTTCCAGTATTTAATCAGGTCAGCTCTGATCAGTCACCCTTTTACTGAATACAGGTCCAGGTTTTTCAGACGGTCAGCATAACTGAGTTTGGCCAGGCCACTGATTTGCTTGGTCCATCTGCGCTGTACAGACTCCAGAAGCTTCAGATCTCCGTGGTAGCCTGCATTCCATACAGTGGAGCCAAACTCCAGGATAGGTCTGATGTGGGATTTGAACAAGGTGTCAGGAATAACGGCCGTATGCTTAAAGCTAATGTAGGGCCTTTCCTAAGGGCCCTACATCAAAACGGTATGCTAACAGTTTAAGTAGGGAAAGGCTTCCCTCAATTTGTAGGGGTTGTTCCAACATTTTTAAGGGGAGGCATGCCATGGCTTTCGCAAACCCTACATTTAATTATTGGTAACAAAGTAACTCTCTACCTCCAGAAACCACAGAATAATGTAATTCATGTAAAAAATATTTTAACTTGCTAAAAATGCAATGCAAACATTTAATGGAACTGAACTGTTGGTTATTAAAACACGCGGGCTGTACCTTACCGAGTAGTAGGTCAAGCTTATAGTGGTGACACGCATTTTTTTTTTTTAAGTAGTTAATAGTTGGCGAGATCCTAAAATTGACATGTGAAAACCACTTTTATAGGTTACCTATGTGATTTAACTGAATACAGAACTCTCAGTCAACGCTACAGGTAATAATATACGTTAATACATAATAGGAGCAAGGTACTGTTCTTCGCTCATAGGCCAAACTATGAAGCGTCGTGGCAGCATCAGATCATCTTCGCATTTTAGTATCAGGTACTGCAAACTGTTTTTCATTTTCTTCTAATACCATTTTTAATTATTAATCAGCAGCATCCTATTCATAATTCTTGGCAACAGGAGACATAGGAACACCTTATTTTTCATTTTTTCCTTGCTTTAGCCCTTCATGGAGTTCCTCAAGTACTCTCGAATTGCATTTTCAAGTTTTGGTGTTTTTCGTTTCTTTAAATGTGGTGAAAAGTGCATTAATAAGCGGTGTTTGTTCACAGCCTGCCACTATCTTGCGAGGCACGAAGATAGATGGACGCCATCTTAGAACGCCATGTATGAGCAAAATAAACCTTGCAGTGCCTACTTATCCAAACCTGGCCTAAATTTTCGTAACAACCGAACCTTATTTACCCTAACCATACCTAACGTATTTAGACTTGCCTAACCAATTTTATGTTAACCTAACCAAACTTACCTTTAACCTGTGCGTGAAGACTGACGAACGCCATCTTAGAACGCTATTTTTCGGTGAAATTGCCCTTTATCAGTGTTGATTTACCCAAACCTAACAAATTTTCGTAATACAACCCATTCTTATTTATCCTAACTTATTTTAGGCTACCTTAACCAAGTTTAGGGTAACAACCAAATTCATCCTAACCTAACCTAACCCATCGCCAACGTTAAACTATCATATTTACAACATAAGTATTGATTGAAAAGTTTAGTACTGTAAAAGTATATAAAGCATACGTACTAATAAGTGCTAATATATAAAAAAAAATATGGGAAATTATATTGTTTCGTTGTTGATGGGCAACGTCTGGACAAAGAATAGTCACGCTGACTCCCACGGGAGCACTTCCGACGTACCAACCGGTCAGGCAGGGCTACCAACCGCTCCCTTTCCCTTAATGTTCTCTTAGCATACTGTGTAAAAATTAAGGGTTTGCTTGTGCTTTCCTTAGTGTGTTAAGTAGGGACCAATGTAGGGCCTTTCCATCTGTGTTTAAGCATACGGCCGTAAGTTCCAAAAAATCAACAATGGATCACTAAGCATATATATATTTTAAAGTTACTGCAGACTTTATGGTAAAAAAGGAGTCCTATCACTAGCAAGTTTGCCAACTATCACTTACCAGCATCATGAATATTTCTCCTTCCTCCACAATTGGCCAAAAACACCTATATATATAGAGTACAGCTAATTAACTTTCAAACAGGGGGAAATGGCACATCAACTTCATGCTATAGATATCTATGAAACTAACACTTCTTCATGTGTGACTTAGTAATACACTGCTAGAAAATCATATTTGTCATTAACAGAGTGCTGGAAATATGAAGGCCATTATAAATGATCCACTTTAATAGGAGCTTGACAGAATATCACTAAATCTATTATACTGTTGTTCCAGCTTCTTATCCTGCCTAGCCAATACTAGCAGGGTCATAAGTGGCTTAAATAATTGGAAATTATGAATTTCAGTTTCCCCCATGGATTTCGATGTGTTACAAGCAATTTTTATATTAATTTTTGTCGGAAAATAACTCGTTTTGGATATATCCACCCCCCCTAATACACGAAGGAAAAGCAGAATGAGTGATTTTCCGACATAAATCAACAACAAAATCACTTCAAACACATCATAATCCATGGGAAAAAGCTAAGTTCACCAAAAGAGTAGTCAATTCATCACTCTAACCTAACCAATCCAACCATACCTAACCTAGGTTAGGTTATCTTCAAGAGTAAAATAAAAATAGTTTGCGAGAAAAATGCCATACAAAAGTGCCTTAGAATTGTCTAAAATACCGAAAAAAAGGGTCCAAAATAGTAATTATGAAGTTGACAGGTGATCTTCATAAATACCAAATATAGTACAGCAAATAACACTGATACTACAAACCAATAAATATCGTCAACTACTCTATTCCCCTCTAAAATTACCGAAAATTGGTTACAAATATATCCATTGTATCTAAACCATTTCATTTGATGTGTTTACATGGGAAACAATGAAGCAAAACGTTATCTACGTGAACATCCCCAAACTTGTCAACACAAGAATGATTGGCCAAAACTATACTATTCTTCTCAAAAACTGCCTAAAACTGGTTACATGTAAATCTCTGATATCTTTAGACTTACATCCGATCGTAGTTACCTGTTTAAATCTGCAAGAAGGTCTGGTTGGAGCGGGATAAACAGAATCTCGATCAGCATCTTCCATTAACGGTCGCTGCCAGGTGACAACTTAACACCGTATTTCCTCGCACTACCCGCAAAAAAAACACTGAAACTGTACATCAAGAGCTTCACCATGATATTAACGTAATTGAGAGCGAATTGCAGTATGCTTTACTGCAATATTATTGGCGACATATGGAAATTGCTATGCACAAAATATGGCGTCCTCTCCCTTCTTGTCCCGTCGATTCAAACGATTCCAATATTGTGCCGAGTATATTATACAACACACCAACCAGATTTTATACCTTCAAGTCTAATAAATTTTTCAAAAAAATGCACATATATTATTTTTAAATGATGGGGCAGATAAGTTGTTCAGATCATGATGGGGTTAATAGATGACGAACCGACAGGCAGACTATACGTTGCCCAGGAAGCAATGTCAACACCACTCTCTCACAACATGCACACCTACAGCAACTACCTGTACACCAACAAGGTTTTGCATAAACCTTAATAATAGGCCAGCAATTACTTCGATAATATCAAATATGGGCAAAAAGAAATGATGGAACCACCCGTCGAGAGCTACGTTTTCTTCGACTACGCTATGGTGTCAATTAGAGAAAACTGCTCATTTATGGGGTAACTTTACTAAGATACGCGATTTCTAAAGGCTTTAATCACGTACTTTCTCTTGTCTTCAACTGATAACCAATGCCGATGCAACATAAGTAATTAAGTACATGTATTAAGGAACATTTATTTTTACAGGAGGGACAAGATAAGCAGGCATATTTC
Organism: Birgus latro; assembly: GCA_018397915.1. Classification (NCBI taxonomy): domain Eukaryota; kingdom Metazoa; phylum Arthropoda; class Malacostraca; order Decapoda; family Coenobitidae; genus Birgus; species Birgus latro. The sequence goes on from JAGKTI010023919.1 coordinate 7,250, forward strand.
CTGGTTAACGTAATTTATCAACGTTTAAATTCCTATTACTTTTTATACAGATCAAAGTAGACAGATAGATAAATAGGGATAGATATATAGAGACAGGCATACACACATCCACTAGTTACCTTATTCAGTGGCTAATTACCCACTAATTACTCTAAATAAACCTAATTACCCACTAATTACCCTAAACAGGGCCAAATTACCCACTAATTATCCTAAATAAGGCCTAATTACCCACTAATTACACAAATCAGGGCCTAATTACCCACTAATTACCCTAATTAGAGCCTAATTACCCACTAATCCCCCTAATTAGGGGTTAATTACCAACTAATTACCCTAATTAGGGGCTAATTTCCGACTAATTACCCTAATTAGAGGCTAATTACCCACTAATTATCCTAACTGGGGCCTAATTACCCACTAATTACCCTGATTAGGGCCTAATTACTTACCCACTAATTACCCTGACTAGCATCTAATTACCTACTAATTATCCTAATTAGGGTCTAGTTACCCTAGTTAGGGCCAAATTACCCACTAATCACCCTAATTAGAGGCTAATTACCCACTAATAAAAATAATTAGGGGCTGTTTTCCCACTAATTTCCCTAATTATATGGATGGTTGGGGTTTATTGGTCACATACAGTAAGAGTACTCAGGCTTGCAACTGGACCATTTTAACTCTTCATCAGTAGGCATGCCATGTGATACATTTCCCCCTCCCGTTATAGGTGAGCCATTTTCTTCAGCTTCACTCTACATGCCATCCTAGGAGGAAAGGGCATAACTTTGTGATATACAAAGGGAATTCTCAATTAAAAATGCTGTATCAACATAAATCTCAGTCATTATGATCTTATGTAAATGTGTTCTCCTGTATAATTCACTCCTAAGGTCATCAGTACTGTAACTGTATAATTGTTAAGACTTGGACCCATGCTGAGACAGCATTTGTTAGCTAAAATTTCCTCATCTTTGATTTCCTGTGGTTAAACCCATTCCTCCCCAGAAAACCCGATAAACTTCACAATATCCATACTGATAGAGTCAAAGCCTATGCAGATAAGTAGAGTTTATGAGTAGTGCAGTACTGTCCCCCATACCCCCCTATAAATGGCAGACTTGTCCACAAAATTATCCTTGCCTACAAAAGCATAATAAATTAGCACAAAGCATAAATAGAAAATACAGTATTTGAACACCACTGCTGGTCAGACTTTTTTTTTTTTATGGTGTGTTAATGGCAAAGAGAAGATTATTACATCATGCCTGCATATATAAAGAAGTTTACTATATATGGTGCTCTCCTGTCATTCCAGTTAATCTTAGCTGGGCCAGTATACAGTAAGGTTGGCCGCATCACCCTCTCCTCCTCCCCTTAGATTTGGTGGAAAGTTACTGTGCAGTACTGAAATATGTCACCAGAGCAAAATGACCAAAGCTGCTTGTGCTTGGAGTCAGTTTCAGTTATGTGAGCATCTGCTATACGAGATGCCGATGATACGAAAATAAGCAATTTAGACCCAAACTTTGCGATGCCAGCAGGATCAGTAAACCTAAGCCTATTGTTCTTGTAAGTTTTGTACTCTGTTCAGGCTCCTACGCTCCTCTGTGGGGCGACATAGGATTAGATAATGAATGAATATACAAGTTCTCGTGATCCTGTTTTTCAGTCCGTTATACAAGTTTCTGCCATCTGAATACTCCTCCATTAACACATCCCACTCATATAACAGGACCTCCTTCATGTTGTTTTGATTGTTTTAACTTTTGTCCATTTCTTCTCATTTATAAAGGTTCCAATATGTTTACATGCATCGGCCTCACCTAGAGGCGGCTTTCCAAGCTGCTTGATCTCTTGCAGCCTCTCTATTCACTCCCTTTCTCCTGAAGTCCCACATTTATGACCTCGTTCCAAGAATCATGATTGTGCCCGCTGTGTAAAGGATAATGTGTAGACTTAGCCCAGCCTTGAGCACTTTAAGTGTACATACAGTATAGTAGTGTTAATTTACAAGGAACTGTATTGTACATATAAAGAAATTAAAGAATGATTTATATACAGCCTGGCAGTGAAGTATTTTAGCAATTTTAAGTGCTGAGGATGGCGATGTGGAGGTGATTTGTTTGTGGCCGCCCCTTATGGGATTAAGGCATCTTTCAATATATAAACAGGTAGATAGAAGTGCAGGTAGATGGAATTCCATGAACTCTAGTACTTTACAATGATTCAAAGTGTGAAGACTGTCCAATGTAAAATCATGCATAACATAGTGAATCATGAGCAACAGTTTAATTACATTAAATGAAAAAGTGAATAGCAGTGTATACTTGTGAGACAATACTGAATTATGAAAACACTGAATAGTGTATAGGTGTATAATTATGGGATTTTAATACTGAATAATGAATAACAAAGCTATTAATAGGTATACACTCACTTGATGTAGTGCTGCTCTCGGGTGTCTGCCCTTTCCTCTCCTCCATCCATCTTTCCTTCAATCCTCTTCTGTCTTTCTTTCCTTCATTCTTTCCTTGTCCTTCTGCCTACAGGTGACTTTACACTCCCTCTTCTGTCTTTCTTTCCTTCATTCTTTCCTTGTCCTTCTGCCTGTGGGTGATTCTACACTGAGTGACAAGCCAAATGGTTTCCTGTACACCAGGAAACCATTTACTCCTCTGGGTGGTAACCATATAACCAGATTTTGACGCCTGGTTGTTTATATATCAATAAGTGAGATCAGATTGGTGGTGGTGATATTTTTATGTGGTGAGTGGAGACACCTACCATCCAGTCACTTGATGTAGTGTTACCTTTGAGTGATTCAACACTGAGTGACAAGACAAATGGTTTCATGTAGCCCATGAACCATTTATGACGCTGGGTGGTAACCATATAACCAAATGGATGCCATATGCTCTGGTAAGTTAAGGTTCTCCCATTGGATGTGTTCCATAAAGGTTGGTTGTATTTGTAGTGCTTGCAAAATGGGCAAGCATAAAGTATCCAGATTGTGCAGCCCAACCCTTGACCCCTGTGGTTCTGATGGGACTACAGTACAGATTTGAGTGATACATGTGGTAGGTATTTTGAAGCCCATAGGAAAATGCTTCTCCCAGAATATGTGCAGATGTTTATACAGGTGGACTCAGGATTTCATGAGTTTGATTGGTGAGGAATAGTCTCAATTCACTGTGTACACTGTTGATATCTTAATTTTTTCTGTACCCTGGGGGTAGGGTTTTTTTCAAGAATTCTCCCCCAGCATCCCTGCTTGTCGTAAGAGGCGACTAAAAGGGTTGGTGGTGGGTTAGTGCCCCACCCCGTAAAAACAACTAACTTGTAGGAGGAGGCTGTAGCACGGGCCGAACAGGGTAGTACTCCCGAGGGGAATGGAATGCTGGTGATAGGGAGAGCTGGAGCTCCTTTCACTAGCTACCTAATCATCCTCCTTTGCTGACCTTTTCAGTGTGACAGTAACATGGAGAGTAGACCAGCATACTCTCCCAAACATTTCCACTAACTATCCTATGGACTACACCACATGCGCTTTACATATCACACAACGTACCCCACTACGTTACAGGGGTTGACGCCAGCAAGGACATGCGGCCAGAAAACTTTGCCCCCGCTACCTAGTGGTGGACTTTGGGGGGAAGCTTGACTGGGGTTCCGCCGGCATAGATCATGGGTCCGGGGCGAGATGGGGATCGAACCTGTGCTAGAGGGTACAGGGCATTGCGGTTCCCAGGCTGCCGCTTCCGCTCATTAGAGAGGGGCCCGAACCTGGGAGTAGCGCCCCAGGAGGCTGCCCTATCAGTGGGTGTATAATGGCGGGGCAGTTGCAGTGCCAAGCCGCGCTTGGAGGGTGTCCCTGCAGGTGTCCTGGCAGGGTGCCCCGAGGCCACTACCACAGCCACTAGTAAGCTGGTGGGCTAGGGGTCCCAGATCCATTGCCTGGACCTGGGTCTGTGCAGTGGGTCGGGCCTTTGGAATGTTTACCCCCCCTTTATCTTACCGACTATGAATTACAAAAACAAGCACCAAAGCAAGCCTGAGGACAGCAAATCACCCAGGGGGTTTAGGGTGGGTTCGTGGAATGTGGGAAGCTTTAGAGGAAGAGCAGGGGAAGTTGTTGAGGCATTCAGTAGGAGGTGGGTGGATGTGGCTTGTCTGCAGGAAGTCCGGTACAGGGGTGTGTCGGGCTGGCAACCATCAAGTACTTGACGCCCACATGGATACCGCTGCTCATGACATCATCTCTACCCATTACTCACACGGCCCCTTCGAGCAGAGGTCTGGGCCCAGTGGGAATAGAGGGGGGAGAGGAGGAAGGTGGAGAAAGAAGGAGAGAAGAAGACGGATGTGGAGCAGGGGACGACAGGACAATGGACCGTCAGCGTCAGAAGTTCCTGAAAGCAGCGCATAGAACACTCCGACGTAAGCATGGAGCTGAGGTTATAGCGCGTGCACAGCAGGAGTGGGAACGAGCCCAGGGAGCCAGGAGGCAGAGAAGGCTGGAGGGAATTACAGAAGAAAGGGAAGATGAAATACAAGAATAAATGAAGTAAGTGAGGAATGGTGGGAGAAGAAGGATGACTAGGAGAAGGGCAAAAACACCCATATCGGGTGTGTAAACAAGCTTGAGGAACCGGGGTGCAGAGGTTAATGCACTGCGGGGCCTCGGGGGGCTGTATCAGTGCTCTAATGGTGTGCCAGTGAGTAAGAACAGAGGGTGTATACAGGGATGGGCCGAGGATGTATTGAAGACTCAATGTCTGTATGGAAGTGTATAAAAGCTCTCTCATGGAGGGGCGAGAGCAGAGAGAGTTTGGCAGTCAGACAGAGTTGTCTTCGTGTCCAGCTGGGACAGACTGGGGAGGACACAGCCACAACCATGGGCATCGCGGTACTGGTGAGTAGAAGTATGTGAAGAATTGTCTTGCGGGAAACTAACGCAAGGTAAATACGTGCTGTTTAAACAACGTACCAGTAGTCACTACTCAGAGAAACCAGCAATAATATTTGATGCGTGTGTCCCGGGTCGTGGGAGTGTTAATTAAATAGTAAAGTAACTTAGAGTAAGACTTGTAACGTTTAAGTGAACACTTATCACTCACGAATGAGTTGTTTTAGTCTAGTGACTGAGTATACGTAACTATCGAGTTAGATACTCTTTTGTTATTAAGTCGTGATTAAGTGATTGAACTTCCCCTTGTGTCAAGTAATCTCTCAGGTTATTAAGCTTGTATTAAGCTGTGTTATTAGTATTATGTGCTGTAAATAAGCTGTATAAAGAAGCTGAAAATTAAAATAAAAATTGTTCTCGAGTTTTATAACCTTAGTGTGGAACTGTTATTTTGGGAAGTCCGGGAGGGAGTCTGGGGCAGAAAGGGGTATTTGATATCTTGTTGTCCTAACCTACGGGTTGTGGGCCCCCTCTGGGCTTGTCTCCACACTCTCTGCTGTTACTGTTACACGCTGCCAACTACTAATTGGTGACAGCCGTTAGCCGTGCTTGGCAAGACTGAGTACGAAGCAAATCAAGGGTTACGAAGAGAGTGGAGGATACGACAATGGTGGCAGCTTAATGGGATATTTAAGACTTTAAGTAGATCTTTTCCACACTTAGGTTCTAAACTCGTTGTATGGAAGTCAGTAGTGACTCTAGTTCAGACAACTTCAGCAGCGAATTGAGTTCTGATGACGAAGATATTATTTTTGACTTAACTGAAACAATAATTGAAATGGCTGAAGCAACTTCGACTGGGGAAATCAATGCCCTTTCTGATCGACTGTCAGAGGCGCTCTCAGAAAATCAGAAGGATCCTGTGTCTAGATTAAAAGGACTTAAGTATTTCATTGGCAGTAAACATATCACATTAGCTGAATACCCAGGATTGATTTTTGAACCAAGCGTTAGCACATGGATTCAAGAGGTAGAAAATAAAACATCAGGAACCAAATGGACGTTGCAGGGCAGGTTTGATGTTGTACGGGATTTTTCATATGGTGGTCCTCACGGTATAATTGAGGGACTCATTGATGATGCTAAAGGTGACTGGATTCAGTTTAAAAATGCTCTCTTAAAGCAATACTCACCCGAACAATCTCTCCTACCTGTCCACTTAGCACTGAAGCATGCTCGTCGGAATCCGGGCGAGCGTCTTACTGATTATTGGTCGCGGTTAGTAAATCTAGCGAAGCAGGTCGCGGGTATTAGGCCTAACTTCAAAGAGTACGCCTTATACACCGCCACTGCTACATTCATGGAAATGTTCCCAAGTCAGTACAGGGTTACGATCGACGCTGACGAATATGATGATCCTGCTAAGCTCGTAAATAAAGCAATCACGTGGGCAGAGCAGTGTAACTCTCCGCTAGCCGAGGACAATATTGGAAAAGAGAAGAGACGCGAAGTGGTTGCTCATGTGACGTTAGGTCCCTCTGAAGGCAAAGGTTTTGTTAAAAAGGAGAAGGAAATAATTAGAAAGCCTTCCCCTGGACAAGAAAGTTGTGGTAGATGTGGTGAGACAGGTCATCGAGCACGCCGTTGTCGCGCCCCGAGACCGATCTCGCGAGGCCAGTATAACACTATGTCAGTAGAAGAAAGACAGAAGTACAGGTGTTACCGATGTGGGAAGACGGGGCATCTAGCCATACATTGCTTTGCTAGAGTGGACAACCCAGGTCAAAGGCCGGGGTGTGATCACTGTAAGAGTAGGACTCACCGCACCGAACAATGCTTGGCACATGCCAGCGAAAAAAAAAAAGATCGATTAATTGCGGTGATGTGCGGAACAGATCTGGTGGTAGTTATGGGAGCGTGTGGTGGAATGAGAGATTGTCCCATGCTCCTGGATACCGGAGCATGTCGGTCGCTCATTAACCAAGGAACCTATGAGAATTTAGGTGAAAATAGGCCTGAGCTAAAACCGTATCAAGGACGGAGGTTAGTCTCCGCAAGTGGTGATGAGCTCGAAGTGGTAGGAGTGGTTAACCTACCTATAAGACTGGCGGGCCACACCTACGAGAGTGAATTAATAGTGGTAAGAAACTTACCATGTACCATTTCAGTGATCCTAGGTTCTGATTTTATTTTCGCTCGGAATATATGTATTACACCAGATCCGTTGTGTATAAAGATAGATGGGAAGAAGGTAGAATTACAGGCAGGAGAGGAGAACCTTCGCGTAGACGGTACTTCATCCTTGACTGTGGTTGAAACTAGCTTATCAGATGAATCAAATGAACAGGAGTATATCTCTGGATGTTGCATGACAAATGAGGCTGTCGTGATAGAACCGTTCACGAGTGGTATAATTCCGTTAGAGACTGAAATTT
>JAGKTI010023920.1:0-14596 GCA_018397915.1 Birgus latro
GGGTAGGGTAGGGTAGGGTAGGGTAGGGTAGGGTAGGGTAGGGTAGGGTAGGGTAGGGTAGGGTAGGGTAGGGTAGGGAGGGTAGGGTAGGGTGTGCGGGGTGGAATGGTCTGGGGTGGGATGGGGTGAGATCAGCTGGGGTGAGGCGTGATGGGGTGAGATCAGCTGGGGTGGACAGGGAGAGCAGGGTGGATGGGTGGGTGGGTAGAGTGGGATACAGTGGGCAGGGAGAATAAAATGAATGGGTGGGTTGGGCGTTCAGGAAGAGCAGTGTGGGAGGGTGAGTGGGTGGGTGAGGTGGTGTTGGGTTGGCAGGTGGGTGCGTGGGTTCGGTGATAGTGTTGTGGACAGGGAAGCAGGATGGATAGGTTGACTGGGTGGGGTGAAGGGTGGGGTAGAGTGGGCTAGGGTGAGGTAGGGTGGATTGGGGTGAGGTGAGGTGGAGTAGGGTAGGGTGGACAGGGAAAGCAGGATGGGTAGGTGGGTGGGGTGGTGTGGGGAAGGTAGGGTGAGCAGAATGGGTAGGCAGGTGGGGTTGGGTGGGGATGGGCAGGGAGAGAAGGCTGGGGTGTGCAGGGAGAGAAGAGTGGAATGGGAAAGAAGAGAAGGGTGGGTCAGGGGCAGGGTGGGCAGGAAAATCAGGGTAGGTGGGTGGAAGGGTGGGTTGGTGTGGGGTGGCCAAGGAGACCAGGGTAATTGGGGTGAGGTGGTGTGGGTGGATCTATGAGTGAGTGAGGTGAGGTGGGGGACGTAAGAAAGGAGTGCGGGACTTGGGTGAGGACGGATGAGGGATGGGGTGGGTGAGCATGGATGAGATTGGGTAGGTGGGTGGGATGGGGTGGATTGAGAAGGAAGAGCAGGGTGAGTGAGTGTGTGGGTGGGCAAGGAGAGCAGGGTGGTTAGGGTGGGATGCGGTTTGGTTGGCATTTAGGACAGAGTCGGTGGGTGGATGGGGTGGAGTGGATAGCTGGAATAAAGTGCGTGGGTGGAGTGGGTTATGGAGGCAGGGAAGAGCAGGATTGGTTGGTGATTAGGTAAGATGGGATAGCGACAATGATCAGTCGGCCTAATTTTTTAAGTTCCCATAAGCTGAATAAACACGTCTGGCGATAGCAATAATGAAATAAATAATGTCGCGTGATGACGGTATTAAAGAATTTTACCTTATTCTCTCACCTGTCTCACTTACCACTCACCCGTGCACAACTCACACATATTGCTCACTCTCACACTATTCTCCCTCAGTTACCATCCACCTTCAAAAACCACTCACTCCACTGCCATACAACACTCACCCTCAAACACCACTCACTCCCACACCACTTACCCTCAGACACCACGCACTCTCACATCACTGTCACACACCATTCACCCTCAAACACCACTCACTGCCACACACCACTCGCCCTCAAACACCACTCACTGACACACCACTCATTCACCACTGTACAGCACTTAGCCTAACACACCATTCACCCTCACAAATCACTCACTCACACATGTCACTCACTCCTTTATCATTTCCATGACGCCCCTTCTCCTCTCACACACCATTAAACTCCACACGCCACTCCCTCATGTACACACACAGTCACTTTCACACATCATTCAACTCCACACCATACTCACTCACACCCCAGTTACACACACCACATACCTTTCACACGACTGCCTGGGTAAAAAGGTTCATGTGGGCGGTAGATTCAAAGAAATGAACACTACTGGGGAGGAGGTGAGTAAGTTGAGAGAGGTGGGGAGAATGTAACTTCTTTCCATCAGTCTGTGTCTGTCTGTCTCCGATAATGTATCTGTCAGTTTATATGTCAGTCAATCAACCAATTAATCAGTCAATCGGACTATCTATCGATTTGTCAGTCTATATCACCGTCATACAGGTAAGAAAATGAACACAGAATCAGCATACTAAAAACACTGATAACCAAAGTAAAGTATTTCTGAAATGATGAAAAAGGAATAGTCCGAAGTGAGATGATGACGGGGTAACAGGTGGATAAAATTAGCCCTAAAGGGTGGAGTAGGCGACCTGTGAGTGGAAAGTGGGAGAATGTGTTATGTTGTGGCGTTGTTGAAGGCAGGTGTTGCTGGAATTGTATATGAGGCTGGTGACGGTAGGGCAGTGTGTTGGAAAATGGAGGAGTGTTGGTATAGTCTTTTTACCTTAACCTGGCCCAGATTTTTGTCCTTTTTCAGGTTATTGTACATAGCTCGGTGGCAGGATAAACCTTTACTGTAGCTCTACATCCTTTCCACAGCACTACTCCTTGACTAGCACCGTATTCTAGTGTTAATCTTTTAGTACAATTCGGCAGTCAGGATAGAGAGATGGTAAGTTTAGGCCAAGTTGGAGTAAAAAGAGTAGTTAAGGGTGTAAGGTGGCAGGATGCAGATGGACTGAAGCGGTCCAAAGTATATCAGTAGGTTTATGGAAGAGTACAACGTAAGCTACAGATTAACATTCGCATGGTCGGGACAGTTCTGATATATGTTAGTTAACACCAGACATTATTCACGTAAAACTGAGTTATGGGAGCTTGAGAGAGCAAGCAAATACTGTCATCATTAACTCTGTCATTGCTGGGAAGCTTACTTTCTTCCAGCTAAAACCAGGCTATTTTATTAAGCTGAGACTATTGAATCCTACTGATATCTCCCCTTGATACACAGGATTCAGATCCACGATATCAGGAGAGAGTCTGAAAGGACGCGGATTCGACTGCAGGTTGAGGGAGGGAAGTTTGATTTCTGTTTTATTAAAACTGACTTTACTTCCCTTCCAACAGACCATTCGACATGCAGTAAAAACACCACCTGCTAATTACAGTATATCACACCCGTCCTTAATGAGACAGACCTAATATATACTCAACACAGGCGGTGTGTCTGAACGCCAAAGTGGTGACTTGCGAAGGTGTGTGGGACGTAGGACTGCTGAGCCTAAGGGAACGGATCACCAAGTCAACGGCCAGATCCAAACATGAGAAAAAATATATACTAGGACCACTCAGACATGCATCTCCCCTAAGGATGGAAGTGGGAAGAGCTGTTGAAGGGGAAGATAAAAGGAGAAGTGTGTGAGAGGAAGGGAAGGGTGCGGATTAAAGGTGAGGGTGTACTGGAGGGTGAGAGAGGAAGATAAGTCGGTGGAAAAGAGGAGTGAAGAGGCGCCCTCCAAACATCCTTACACTCACATCAACACACCTAAGCACCTACAGTCTCATTACATACATCCACACGCTCTCTAAGCACCCAAACACTCATCTACACACCCCAGCACCCGTTGACTCACTTCACACACCCACACATCCTCCAAACACCGACACACTCTCACACAGTCACACACAAAAATCACACTCTCTTACAACCACGCCCACAAACTTATGATTCACCCTCCGTACACCAACACACTCACTCATCCACATGCTCTCATCCACACCCCCAAGCATCCACCTACTCATTTTATACTCGCGCGCACACACACACACACTCACACATCCACACACTCAAGCACCAACATACTCCCTCCACACGCCCACTTCCCGCGGCTAGAGATTAACATAATGAACAACTGAAGCTGTGTGAGGACCATAATTGAGGTCGATCCAAATCCTTCCTCACCTCCACCCTGTCTCACATCAGTTTCGCTTTACATCCCCGCAACAGTTTCATTTTATATCCCTGCATCAATTTTGCTTCACATCCTTGCATTATCGCACATCTCTGCATCGGTTTCATCATATCTCATCACCACCCAGCCTCCTTGCATTAGTCTTACCTTACTTCCTTGCACCACTTCTTTGCACCGTCTCACCTCATATCATCTTCATCCTGCCTCATATTTTTACATCATTTTCAGATCACAGCCTTGCATCAGTCTCAGTCACATTTCTGCATCCATTTCATCCCAACTTTCTCCCATCCTACATTTCTCCCACTCCTTGCATCAGTATCACCTTGCCCATCTCACCTTGCCTCACCTCCACCCTGCCGCTTAGTCTTGCATCAGTCTCACTCTGTCTCATCTCCACCTTGATTCATACAATAACTTTTCGTCCATCCTACTTCACCACCTATCCCGCTTCACACTATTCCATCACTCTAATTCACCCTCATTCAACTTCACTTACTTCCGTGCATCAGTTTTAGCTCTGCCTGTCCTCTGTCCGAGTCTTACCGCTCCACATCTTGGCCTCCTCTCCACCATACCTTGCTATCATCGTGTCTCATGTACTTTAGTCCATATCACCCTTACCAATAAAGACTGCATTACACCATTGCTTCATTTCCACCCTCCCACACACGTTACCTACATCTTCACCTTTTCTTACATTATGTCATCCCATAACCTCACCTCCTCCCTATCTTATCTTCACCTTGTCTTACTTATCTGCCTCACTTCTTTATCTCGCCTCTCTTTACCTGCATCACTGTCCTTGCCTCACCTTCATTACATTTCTCCTCCCTGCATCCCCCCTACTGCTGTATCCTTCTCTCTGCATCACCCCTACAGCTCTATCTCCTCCCTATCTCACCTCCACTGCTTCATCTCCTCCCTAACTCACCTCTACTGCTTCATCTCCTTCCTGCATCACTTCCCTGCATCACCTTCATCAACTGCCGCATATCCCTCACCGCTGTTCGTCCTGCCGCCCACGTAAGCAAGTTAATATTACCATTTCTCTCGCCCCATCCGCCCCTGCACCAACCCCTTTTTCTGTTTTCAGTTCTCTTATTCCCTTTCGTCAGTGTTTTTTTTGTTCATACCCTCAAAAAAAAAAAAAGCCATTCTTCCTGCCCTTTTTTCTGTTTTATATCCTCTGTTCTTTCTCGCGTACTTTTCAGTCATGTTCATTTTCTCTTCACGTATTGTTACAGTAGTTTAGTTTCATACGTTATTCTTCTCATTTTCCCACCTGCCTCTGTCTCGACTTCCCCCCTGACCTTTGCCCTGACCTCTTTCTCGACCTTGACCTCTACAACGACCCTAATCGCCTGACTTTGACCTCTGCCTCGACCTTGGCCTCTACCTTGACCTTGATCTCTCGACTTTGGCCCCTTCCTCGACCTTGACCCCTTCCTCGACCTTCACCTCTTCCTTGGCCTTCACCTCTACCCCGACCTTGATCTCTACCTCGACCTTGACCTTTACCTTGCCTTCGCCCTTTGCCTTGCCTTCGTCTCTCTCTCTCTCAGCATCTTATCTCATCCTCCATCTTTCATTTCCCTCACCTCTCTTCTTCCTCCCATCTCATTCCCACTGTCATTTCTCTTCCCTTCCCCTCGTACATCTTCTGCTACCACTTTTCCTATCTTCACTTGTATTTTCTTGTTTCTCTCTCTCTCTCTCTCTCTCTCTCTCTCTCTCTCTCTCTCTCTCTCTCTCTCTCTCTCTCTCTCTCTCTGTCATATCTTTTCCCGTCGTCTTTTATTCCATTTGTTAGCTTTTTTTTTTTTTGCTTTTATTTTTCATTCCCTTTGTCATGCCTTTCCTCCTTTCTGCTTCTCAGTCCCCGGTCTTCACTCTTCTGTTTCTTCCTGTTTCTCATTCTCCTTCGCATTATTCTCCTTCGCTCTGTCCCAACCCTTCATTGCTCATTCTGATTTTCTGTGATTATTACCACCACGAAGGAAGTTATGTTGTTTACTCTGCCCTTAAACAACGCAATAAAATAACTGCTGAATGGAACTACACCAGATTTCGAACACGGGATGATCAGAGGAATAAGGGATTTAATACTGGGCGAAGAATATCAAAGGTCAAAGTCAGCGTAAAAAAAAAAAAAATGGAATAGCATCATACCTGCAGTAATGATTACGGAATATTAAAATTTGGAATGAAAAAAGCCCAAAAAATCACGCAAGGTCATGAAAATTCACATGTGAGTCAGGATATTATTCATATCGTAGTGTTGTCTTCACGTTCGACCTTGAACTTTTATCAAGAGATTATGATCAGAAGTAACACCGACCCAGTTTGATGCTGAATTGACACCTTGGGAAGGTATGCCCTTTCTGAGTGTTCTTGTTCATTTACACTTATCCTTTCTACATCCTTTTTTGCTCCTTCCACATTCCTTTTCCTTCCTTTCTCCTCTCCTTCGCTTTCCTACTCTTCTGATCTTTCCACTGCTTCCCGTTTTTGACCTGACACTTTACTTTGATTCCTCCAACGCTTACCTCGTCCCACGCGTTGTCTCCATCCGTCTCTCCCACACACCTACCTTCCTGCCTGCCTCCCACCTGCCTCACTTTCAATCCTGCCTCACGACCACACACCTACTTCACTCCTGTTTCCCTTCCACACCTGCCTCACTTCCGCACACTGCCTCACTCCCGCCTCCCTCCCACACATGCATTCCTACTACACCTGCATCATTCCTACTACACCTGCATCACTCCCACATCTACTTAACTACACAACTGCCTCACGCCTATCTCCCTCCTGTTCCTGCCTCCCTCCTACAGCTACTTTCCCCCTCACCTGTCTCCTTCCCACACCTGTTTCGTTCCCACACATGCTTCCCCCCTCTAACACCCTCTGCACCCACACCCACACCCTTTCCGCATCTTCCTCCCTTCCAAAACTTTTTCACTCACTATTTTTAACCTGCACTCAATTCCTGCTTCTCACACTGATCCTCCCACTTCCCACACCCATCTCCCATCCATTCCCGCACTAACCTACCCTTCATCCCACGCTACAAATCTTTTTCCTGTGGTCATCTCCCCCTCTCTTGTCTTCCCACACCCGCATTTACTCCTCTTCCACACTTGCTTCTGTCTTAGGCAGCAATTTCCCTCCACACCTGTTTCCTTCCTGCCACAGTCTACATGTGCTTCCCCTTCACACCTACCCTCCAACACCGCACCCTTCCCCACACCTGTCATCATCTTACCTATGACTTAAACGCCTGTTTCTTACACCTCTTTCGTTCCTACACCAGCTCCTCCCTCTCCCATACTTCCCCCTCCTGCTCCTCCCTTCCACACCTGCCTCCATCCCACACCTGCCTCACTCGCACACCTGCCACCCTACCACACCTGGCTTTTCTACACCTGCTCCTCCCACCTCCACACCTGCCCTTTCCCTGAGGTCTTTTAAACTCTGCGTGTCAAAGCATCTCGAACTAAAGGATTCTTGAGTGAGGTTCCTTTTTCACTCACTCTTTTGGAAGGGGTCATTTCAAGGGCGCATTCTCGGCTGTGCGCCCTTCTACCTGTATAAAGAAATAGAAAATGCCACTCTTCCACACCTTTACTTTTCCAGACCACTTTTCTCTTCCACATTTTACTTCCCTTGCAGCTTCAGTGTGGTCTCTTTTTGGTTCATTCTTTAGAGGAGGTCGTTTTATGGGTCATTCTCGGTTCTGTCCTCATTTTCTCCTGTGTTAAGGAGTAAAAATGCCACTTTCTAGCATCTCTATCCTCCATCCTCCCTCACTTTCCCTCCCACATCTACTTATGTTTTCCCTTCTTTATCTATACCTATTCATCCCCCCCACTTCCACCTCTGCTCTTCCCATCCTCATCTACCCTTTTTTTTTCCCTTCCCCATCTATCTCTGTTCTTCCACATTTCCCACTTTATACCCTTCGCCAGGCTCCCCTTCTCCGTCTTTCTTACCTGCCTCCTCCCTACACCATATTTTCTCCTCTGACGATCACGCCAACATTCCTCCAACAATTTCCTCTTTTTCACAACTTCTTTCCCATACATGCTTCCTCCTCCCTCCCACATTTACACTGCTCCCACAGCTGTTTCTCTCCCCACGACTCCTCCTCTCCCACACCAACTTTCCTTTCCTCTCTATACTCATTCTTACATTTATTTACCTTCCTTCCCACATTTGTCTCCCTCCCACCACCCATTGTCTTCCACAGCTACCTCCCCACTTTTGTCTCTCTCCCACAGCTCCATCCGTCCCACGTAACTGCCTCTCTCCTACACCTCTCTCTCCCGCACAACTCCATTCCTTGCGAAACTCATCCTTCACACAACTGTCTTCCTCCCACAACCCCATCCTTCCCACAATTGTCCCTCTCCCGCAACCCCCATCCCTCATAACTGCTTTCCTCCCACGACTATACCCCCTCCCACGACTATCCCCCCTCCCACGACCACCTCCCTCCCACACCCGTCTCTCTCGCAACCCCATCCCTCCTACAACTGCCTTCCTCCCACGGCTTCCCCTCCCACAACTCCATCCCTCGAATAACTACCTCCCTTCCTTCCTCCCACACTTGTCTCACTCCCATAACTCCTTCCTTCCCATAACTGCATCCCTCACACACATTTCTCTTTCTCCCACAACTCTGTCCCTCACACAGCAGCCTATTTCACCCTTCCCCCCACGATCCCACTGTTTTTCACGCTTGTCTCTCTCTCTCCAGCGCCATTTTTCTCCCACGTCACCTTTCCTCCCACACTTCTCTCTCTCTCTCTCTCGCTTCCTAACACTTGCCTCCCACGCCTTCCCAGAACCACCAGTCTTCCTCGTTTCATTTCCTCCCGATCTTGCCTACTTCCCCTGGCCTCGTAAAGTTTTTCAATACTCGTCTTCATCTGTGTCTTTGGCTCATTATCCTCCCACCGACACTTTCAGATTGGAGTAAACAGTGGCGGTCAGTAACTCCTTTGCATGTCTTGGGATTCGAGCTGAGGAAGCAAAATTACAACCCCAGAAATAATCTTAAATATCCGTGGTTAGGCTGGCAAGATCTCATTTGGTCTGACAGTTTCAAGAAGGTGTACAGTAAACGAACTATATGACCCCTAACTATCCAGTCCCCAGTTAAAATAGTGTTATCCAAATGCTGACGGATTCGCACTGAGCTATATTCTGAAGCAACTTTTATAATGATTATACATCTAAATCTATGACGAACATTGTATAAACTATAAATCCCTTCCAATATACTGTGTCCCTAAAGACAACTGGCGTCTATACAGAATATAAATGAATGGGGGATATTTACTTCAACTTTTCATTCAGTACTACCCGTAAAATTGTCCGGCATCGTAAGCTTAACTGAAGGAAGAATTTCAGCTTTGTAACTTCTTGCTGGCGTTCACTAGAGGCACCACACAACGGGGTATATTAGCCATTTACATATGCATGAAGTATGGCTGTGTGTGAAGGTGGGCGGAGTATGGAGTGCTGGGGTGTAATCCGGCGTTTGTGTGTGATATGGGGTCTGCGTGTGGTGAGGTGCGCGGTTAGGGTATGGTATGGAATATGTGGGTGTGAATGTGGGAATGTATCCTGTGGCGTGGTGTTTATGTGTGGTGTGGTGTGGTGTGGTGTGGTGTGTAGGGTCAGTATGAGGAACAAGACCAGTGTGTGGTGGAGAGTAGAGTTAACGTGCGGTGTGGTGTGGAGTCAGGGGTCTAAGCGAGTGTGTGATTATAACACAGCAGGAAACGCTACTGACAGGCTATGTCCTGACTGATTAAAACAAAACTATGTTCATTATATGAGAAGTTAGGTTAGGACTGTTAGACTGGATTGGGTTGGGTTGGCTGGGCTGGGTTGGATTTTTGCGTTTTGGGCTTTTGGTTCTGGTTTGGGCAGGACTGGGCTGCACTGAGTTAACTAAAGTTGAGTTTGGGGTTGGGATGATTTTGGGGGTCAGAATAGGTTTGGGGACAGGGTGGGTTTTGGGTCCGGGTGGGTTTGGGATCGGGATAAGTTCTGGAGTCGGGATGAGTTTTGGGGTCGGGATGGATTTAGGATTGGGATGGGTTTGGGGTAGGGATGGGTTTGGGGTTGGGGTGGGTTTTGGGTCAGGATGGGTTTGGGTCGGGATAGTTTGGGTTGGATTTTGAGTTCTGGATTGGGTTGGATATTGGGTTCATATAGTTTATTGAACCCTCTTCTGTATGAGTGTAAGACGGGTTTTCACAAGCTAAATAAATGTGACCAGGGGTAGTAAGCCTTAACTAGAGAAGACGTCATCGTAGTGAAGGGCTTAAGTGGAGGGTCGGTGCGTGAATCATTAATCAATAAATGAATAACTGCTTTGCCTCCCACGCAGGACACTCTCCCCTTACGTCTCGTGAATCATGCCCACAACAGCATTAGCAAAATAACCTAACCAACTTCACGTATTGAACCTAACAACTTTGCTTAACCCACTGTAATAACCTAACCTAAAATAATGTAGCCTAACTTTCCCGAACCTGACCTAGCCTGTCCTGACCTGACCTAACTTACCCTAACCTGACCTACATAACATGACAAGAAACCATAACAGCTAACGGAACCTAGCTAAACCTAATCTGACAGACGTAACTTAACCTGACCTGTCCTAAACCTATCAACCTAAAAGAACTTTGCCTAACTAGTCAAGCCTTGCCCAGCCCAGCTTTAGGCTAACCTGGCCTAACCTAGCCTATCCTAACCTAGCCTATCCTAGCCTCACAAGCCTAGCCTAACCAGCCTCATCTAACCCAGTCTAATCTACCTTCAAGTGAATCCTTTTTACATCTAACCTTACCTAACCTAATCTAGCATAACTCAGCCTAACAGTCCCCGGGTACAGGGTGCTTTAAGTAACTGTACAAGGTTTTCCAAGCTGACTTGAGAAATGTGATAAACAACTTCCCTAGAGTTTCTAATTGGGTCGACCTCAGACATCCCGTGCAAATAGCTTAGCATGACGGATGCAGGCTCCCTGCTGAGCATTTCTCTAGGTCTCGTAGTTTCCTTAAGTCATTTCCAGTACAACTTAGGCATTCATTCTTTCACTAAATTATCTTAATCAGTTCCAGGCACTCTCACGTGCACACTCATCCACCAGTCAGTACTCTCATTTCTCAATTTCATTGTTTTTCATCCACCTGATGAAGACTTTTTTTTCCACTGAATCTGGTTAGTTTCCTTACCGATATAGAGTTAGAATGTATGAATTACACATCTTCTCAAAAGATTTTGCATGCAGGAGTTTTCACTGCCCGTTATATTACAAACAATACTAGCACGCCATGTAACTGTGTGAAAGTAGACTAGTATTATTAACAAGAAAGATCCGAGATTGCAAACCCCCGCCATGGCGATCTTATGGAAATGTTATCTTGTAATTTTTGTGCAAGCATTGTAGGCATTATTTATCGAGTTAGGTACAAAAGAGTTGAAATTGTCACTATTCCGCAATGATAGAAAATCCTTTAAAAATTTCTTGGATCCAGATGATGATCCACATCACCACCAAAATCTAATGGAAAGTTCCTTGGGCCGTACCCTACCCCTGCAAACATTTTCAGCAAAATCTGTTCATAACTTTTTGAGTAATCGTACTAACAGACCAGCGCCGGCAAAAACTTAAGCTTGGCAGAGGTAACTAGCTCCTTCAGAGATCTTTACGGATCGTATGAAAGTCAAAAAGTAAAAAAAAAAAATGTGATCGTACGGAAGGTTACACATATTCTCTATCTTTCGTTGCAGGTTGGCGTCGGGTGGCCACAGTCCTTAAGTCAGTTCATCGCTGGTCCAAATCCACAACAGGACCGGACCCTCGGCAAAGGAGGAGTGAAACCCAACTCTAACTTGTCGAAGATTGGCCTGCTAAGAATCCAGGGCCTGCCAGTTCACTTACCGTAGGATTTCTAAGCTACTGCAGAGACTACTAAACCAAAAGTTCTGCACAACAAGCAACTGGAGGAAAAATCCGCTACTCTGTACTCTGCACATTTATATTATTAATAAATTATCTATGAAACTCCTACTTTACGCATTGCATGGAGTAAAGATCTACGTCGCAAAATTTCGAATTGCACAGATTTGATTCATTGATGGTGTTGCCGCAGACATGGCTTAGCAAATTACGTATTACCAGTCAGTAAAGTATTGATATGACGTTAATAATAAAGGCTATATCCATTACTGATATTGTTTCTAACTCCAACAGCACTTTCTTTAGCTGCCTAAGTGGGAGTACTAAGGCCAAGAATGTGTCAAATTACTAGTTTTCTATCAACTAACACAAAATTTCTACCCTGACACTCTCTTGGCCATAATACTCCAAAATTTCTAGCAGTCCAGCCTACTCTCTCCACTCATGGAACCGCCTCAGGTACGAGAAGGTAAAAAAAAAAAAAAAAAAACGCAATACCTGCACTGTAAAGATGATTCAAAGCATCAGGAAATCTTAGTGTCTCAGGAGTAAGTCAGGATTACCTCAAATGATGGCAAAACTCTCAGACCATGTACATTATCCCTCTCGTGCTCGCGCTTTCTCTAGTATTGTATTCCAGCTGACGCCAGACGGTGTTCTCCACCTGAGAGTGAATCAAAGGAGCCTGAGATCATTAAAATACAACGGGCTCTAAAGTACACCTTCTAAAAGATGACGCCAGAGAACTAAAATGAAACAAACAACCGGATGTACGAAGAGCACAGGACGGGGTCAAAGCTGGAGTAGAACACACTTTTCCCAACACCATTTTCGAAAATATAATAAAAGTTGTGCGTAAATGGGCGGAATAAGAACTAGGAACTGCATATACAACTGGCCTCGATTCCCAGACATGAAGAGGTATTCCCAGTGGTGGCAAATTCGGAGAAGCAGAGATTTGTGTAACGTTCCATCCTTGACCAGATTATGGAACTTATTCATATGAACAACACAAAGTACAACAACAAAGATAATATATGGTAAATAAAATCATCACGATATACATGAACACGTATAAATCTCACATACACAGGGGAACCCTAAAGTTTGCTGATCTCTGATAATCCAAGCAAGAGGACGGAGACTGAATTAACTAAAATTCACAGATGTCATTTGCGTTTTTTTTTTTACCTAGTAAAAAACCTTTTCAGTTAGTACAGTGCTGAAACAGTTTAACACATATCATCTATTTTTGCTATGGAAAGCTAAACCGATATACTATACTCGAGTCACGATGAATAGCGCAGCAGAAAGTTAGCCACGACAATACACTGGAACCTGTCCTTTATGTGGGAGAAGGTAAGCGGTTTAACCATCACAATGCCAACACATCAGACGAAGCACACACGCTCAAAGATTTAAAGCAGGGGATGACACTTACCTTAACACAGGATTTTATTTTATTTTTTTTTTACCCAATACAGGCCCGTAATTTTCAACAGAATTTTTTGGGGGGGCTAGACCAAATGTATATACTGTACCTTCGTACAACAAACTTAAAATTAAATAGAAGGGCTTACATTTGTTGATCATCCGATATTTTTCAGTTTGATTCTACTTAAAAATTTATGTTTAATGAGGCATGTATGTTTAGTGATGGAGGTGGGTGTTTAAATAAAAGGCTTCACTTTCTGCCAGTCTGAACTTTCAGTTCAAACTGTGAATTAGTTAAATAATTTGGCCATTTTACATTTTTGTTGCACTATGCTGCACCTTTACCAAGACTGTTCTTTCACGCCTGCGGTAGAATTCAGGTTGAAATATACCGCCCTGCCTTTATTCTTTTGGAAATGATAAAATAATATCTAAGTACTCTTATGATTTAGTTTATGATCAGTTTGGACCAAATTTAGACATTCTTGATCAAACACGTAGAATTATTTGAATTTTCAAAAAACTGCACCAAGTTTTTCTTCCTTTTTATTTTCAAGTTCAGCCTTATAAGCCGTTAATCTTAGTTGAAGTTTTGACAAATTAATATACTGAAAACATTGGGGGGACTATAGCCCCTCTAGCCCCCCCAGAAATTACGCCCTGTAATATGGCCATGTTAACAGGTCCAGGCTCTAAACAAAACACAAAAATAGTTAAACATAAAAAAACACTTAATGCCTAACAGAAAGCATCGTGAAGAACGTCACAGTGATGGTACTCACGTTGCATGGCGTGTGGCAGCGAGGGTGGGGCACATCTATCCCTGGCTTCCGATGTTTATTGTAGAGAATGGGCATCACGGCAGAAACAGCATCAAAGCCTGGTTGGGAGTACCGCCTGCCCTCCATCCAACAGCATACACTGCTCTGCATCAGTCCCACATTGCATGGGTTACGAGGTTGCTGCATGAAAAGAAAATTTTTATTTTTATTTATCAAGCAATATCTGCAGCTACAAAACAGCGTAGCAGTGATATGCAGCAACAACAATATACCTCATACACAATGGAAATGTCTAGGTGAAAAATAAACATGACAAAGTAGTTACTAATGATTTTTTTCCCTGCTCGATATGAATACTGGACGATTTTCTGATTAGGTGTCATATATTGATAGAGGTACCGTCAGTTCTTTAACAGTTCGACAAACGAATGTGATTCATTCACTGTCACGCCCAAACTAACTCGTCTTCAGCGAATAAGTTCAACATACATCATCAGAGTTTTAAAAACTTTGGAGAGCGTTCACCAAGCCACTTACTACCTTGGCGGACATAAAGGGTGTTGTGGTTGAACCAGTGTCGCATACTAGTATGCTTGCACCCAATCGGCTTAAGTCGGGCCGATTACACTTGGTTCACAGACTACACAAACAACCAAAGCCACTACATCACAACAATTACACTCACAAGCACTTCTCACCTTGTATACAATCTCTATCAGACAGCCTAAGCCACTGGGTAGAGATACATGG
>JAGKTI010023922.1:859-14594 GCA_018397915.1 Birgus latro
GTCATCAGCTTTCCATCCACCTTGGAAGTACTGCTCTGCTCGACTGGTGCCGCACACCTCCGGTGGTCCTTCGTAGGCATGGGGTGTGGCTTGGGGTGTCGTTGATGTCTGCGGCCGTGAGATGCCCCGCCGTGATTTCTGACTCACGCATTTCATTTTCTAGTAGATTAACTGTACACGATTCACGACATTGTTTCGGTAGTTCTTTTCTATTACAAAGTAAGTGTGGACTGCTAATGGTTGGCATGTGTTTTGTAAATAATTGTTAAATATATATATTTTTTCAGTAAGAATTAATGATATCGCCAGGTGGGTGCAGGTAGACTGTTCCATGACGTACTCTTCCTTATTTTAAATGACAGTATTATAGGTAAACACTACATATTCATCAGTTTAACTGTGAAGGGTCTGAATAACAATACATGCTAATACCTTCCAACCATTATAAAACTCCCCTTATTCCTACAAAATAACGTAAACGTGTAGTGTGGAGAAAAATTCCACACTAGTGTGGAATGACGTCCGCCTGTTCAGGTCCATGCTCGTCGTTCATATGTGTTTCCACATTAGCAGAAGAAATTTCATAAAACGGCAGCACTGAACGGAGGGACAGGGAAGCAAAGGCTGTGATGTCATTTTTTTATCTACATTTTCTCAAGACGTTTTATTGCTAATAGTTTTGTTATGCTACATGTTCGAGGTTCAAGTCCTTGCTCCTCGAATACATATGCTTATGCTAGGGTTCTTTGCAAGACCGGGTCAGTGCATACAACTGAGGGAACAGTGCATAAAACTTGGCTGAGACCAAACTTACAAACATATATTGACCAAATTTACAACTCCAGAACTAGATATGATATTACACAAATACACAAGGAAGATGGTACAAATCATATAGACATCAGTCTGGGAAAATTTACTAAGGCACAGCACACTTATAACAGAACTTGAGAGTGTGCACTGGTGTTATGATATAACACAATCACTTATGACAAGACTTACACACTGAGGTTACTGTTGTGCGGCGTGTTTTAGGACCGGCTCCTCGTTCCTTAAACACGGCACTTAGTGCGGGGTCCTCTTTCTAGACCGGGCTGGGTATACTAAGGGCAACTAAGAGGAACAGGGCATAAAAACACTCAGCAAAAACCTAACATGTATATTACCTTAATTCATACAATGACACAATTTTGACAGTGACACACGTTACACAAGAAATAAATTAATACAATGGACAGGGCCGGAGGACTCTGGGGCAGGTAATGTAGCTGGTGCTGCTTCTGGGGAAGGCCCACTTGTAGGGAGGTGGCCCAAGGTGGCGGCCTTCATCAGGAAGGGAATTGGCTGCCGTGAGGGCATCTGGGGTCATTGTCGGGAGGACGGACAGCTACTGAGTCACCTAGGGGCCTTGTCAGGAGGCCGGCTACTGCTGGGTCGCCTGGTGCCTCAACAGGAGTCCGATCTCTGCTGGGTCGTCTGGGAGGGCCTTCGTCAGGAGGCCCACCACTGCTGGATCGTCTGGGAGGGTCTGAGGGTGGCGTGGTAGGGGCACCCATCTCTAGGGGACCAGAGGGTTGGGGCCTAAGGGCTTGGCCCGAACTGGGAGAGAAGGAGGACCTGGCAGTGCCCACTCTGCTGGGCAGGGCGTTGTCAGGCTGGGAAGGAGCGACTACGCCCTGGGGTCTTGGGGACGTCTCGGCGGGACCAGGACTGCGGTCTCTCCTCGGCTGGGCCTCCATCAGGGGTTTACTGTGGCATACCATCTTGGTAGAGTCTGACAGGGTAGAAGTCTGCCAGGGGTCTGGTTGTAAGGCATGGACCCCAGGTCTCAGGGGGCCTCTCCAAATCTGCTCCAACTGCTGCTCCTCCGGTAGAGTGCTCCTGTGCAGGGAAGGGGTGAGGATACCCGAGCAGCCACAACTGGAGTTGGGCGAGCAGGGGAAATCCTCAGGAGGGGAAGGCACTGGGGTAGGGGGTGAGGGGCGGCAACATAGCCGTTCCCTCCCTGGTGCGGCTGGTGGCCATCGTTAGGTCCCCTAGAGCGCGAAAGGCAGAGTGGATAGTGGCCGTCTCCTCCTTCGTGCGGCAGGAGGAAGTCACTGAGGGTCTGTGCTCTGGCTGGCTGTGGGTGTAACATGGCTGGTGACCATTGCCCGCCCACGGGTGCGGCTAGTGGCCATCACCTGAGAGCCGTGCCTTGCGAGGACTACACCCTGTGTGCGGCTGGAGGCCGTCAAGGGGGTGCAGGTGCGGCTAATGACTGTCACCGAGGTGCCACTGATGGCCGTCACTGGTGTCCTTCTTCCTGGGTGTGTTGCAGGGGCGCAGCTGGTGGCCATCGCCTCCTTACGGGTGCAGCTAGTGGCCGTCTGCTGCTCACGGTTGGTGGCCGTTGCTTGTCCGGGGGTGCGGTTGTTGGCCGTCACCAATTCCCTCTTACCTGGAAGTTTGTTTTGAGGGTGGCTGGTGGCTGTCTCCCTGTGCACGGCTGGTGGCCATTGCCCGGTGTGAGTGAGGGAGGGAAGCAGCGAATGAGCGGCTGGTGGCCGTCTCAGGCTGGCTATCTGGGGCTATGAGAACAGCCCCACCCTGAACAGGGTGAGAGCTAATCTGGCTGAGGTATAGTGCACTGTGACTAATACCTTGGTGATGAGACACCTGAGTGCGAGAGGGGCATAGGGGATAGGTACAGATGGGCCCTTCTCCCACTGAGCCCACGCTCACTGCATTCATCCCTCGGTTGACTCCTTCTAGGGTCGTTGTCGTGTCCAGGGGGGGGGGTTCTGGTGGCGTACATTTCACCACCATCGATGGGGGAGAAGTCACGTCCCCGAGCTTGGAGGTGGTATGTTTGAGTAGTGGTGGTCCGGTGTCATGTTGTGAGGTGGCGGAGGAGGGAAGTCCAGTAGGGTGTGATGGCGTCGGGGTCTTGATTGTGAGAATATATAACAAACAGCGTGGAGGGCTGGGTAGATTCTTGAAGGAGGCGTAGTAGGTGGAGGGTTCCCCTGATGTGTCATTTATTTCCCTTGGGCGGGAGCCCAAATGATGCGGTGAACTTTCATGGCTGGTGGTGTGGTGTTGGTGGGCTCCAGCTGAATGCTTGCCACCTGTGGGGAGGCCGGGGTTTTATGCCGCTGGAGAGGGGAGGAGTCGGAGCTGTCCCTTGGGAGTGGGCTTGGTGGACTTTTCCAGAGGGCTTTGTGTATGCGGTATGTCACGGGGGCTGTGTTTAGTGGCGTTGGTGTTGGTGGTGGTGAGGGTGAAGGGGTGTTGGTGTACTGGGGCAGAGGGTGGTGACGGTGGTGAGTGTGGGGGTTGGTGATGAGTGATGTGGAACGTTGTGAGGTGTAGGGGTGGTGCATGTTGGTGGCGGTGGTGGTGGCGTGTGTGGCGTAGGTGGTGAGGCAGCGCGGGTGGCCAGGAATGGTATGGATGCACTGAGTGGCTGGTTGACAGGTGTCGGGTGTGCGGGGCGTGGTGGTGTGGCCGAGGGTGGCGGGTAACTTGCTTGGTAGTGAGGTGAGGTGGCAGTGGGGGTGGGGGAGGCAGGTGCAGAGGGGGGGAAGGAATGAGGTGATGTCACAGGGGGTGAGGAGGAGGTGGGAGAGGGCACAGAGGAGGAAAAGGCGTGAGGTATAGAGTGTATGAGTCAGGGGAGAGAGCTAGGGGTTGTGGGGGATGGCGAGGTGACGGGGCTGGTGAGTACAGGTGGTGAGGCAGGGGGAGATGTGCCGGCCACATAAGGTGGCACGTGTATGTTGCGGTAGGTGTGGTGGGTGTCGTGATATTCTATGGTGACTTGGTAGGGGTTGGGGATGTGGCCGACTGTGTATGGCCCCATGAAGGTAGAGGCCAGCTTGTTGAGGGTGGGAATTTGAGCCACTACTACTAGATCTCCCGGTTTGTAGGGATTAGAGGGGAAGGTGTCTGGCTGTAGGTCCTGTTGTTTCTGGAGGTGGCACAGTCTTCTCTTGAGATGGTGTAGGGGGTTGGATGTCGGGGACGCGGTGGGAGGCTTCAGGTGACGTTGTAGGGGGAAGAGGAGAGGGGCCTCTCCAAAGACATGTTCATGGGGGGATATACTGTCGTCTCAGGGGGAAGAATTCATTCCCCACTGTATGATCTTCACGTGGGCGGGCCAGTCTTCATTCTTCATTTCTTCTATGTGAGTTCGCACTTGATTGAGGAGGGTGCGATGACTTCTCTCGCATATTCCGTTTCTCTGTAGCCAGTAAGGGGAGGAGTGGGAGATCTGGTATCCGGATATGGTGGCGAGTTCTTTCCACACCTTATTGGTGAACTCTGGCGTGTTGTCAAAATGTAGCACCTGGGGAATCCCGAAACACGGGAACACGTGGCAGACAAGGGCTTCTGCTACTGCCATGGCATGGTGTTCATTTGCCGGGCAAGCGATGAAGAATCTA
This sequence comes from Birgus latro, assembly GCA_018397915.1. Taxonomy (NCBI): domain Eukaryota; kingdom Metazoa; phylum Arthropoda; class Malacostraca; order Decapoda; family Coenobitidae; genus Birgus; species Birgus latro. Next base: position 5,287 of record JAGKTI010023922.1, read on the forward strand.
GAGTAGATATTTACGAACATGATTTTGTATCGGTAGCTGGCTTTATGGGGTAAGGGGCCTACTACATCCACAGCTAGTAGTTGCCAGGGCTTGTTTGCTGTAATTTTTCCCGTAGCGCCGGGAGTGTGGGTAATGTCTTTGCCTAGGGCGCAGGCCCGGTAGGCTTCGACCACTTGTTGGGCAAGGTTGGAGGGGACCAGGATCCAGTAAACATCCCAAAACACCTGTAGTAGCTTTTTGGTGCCTAGGTATATGCCGTTGTTGGAGTGAGGATGGGTCATGGTGTCCAGGGTGGTTTCAGGGTCGAGCACAATGTGACCTGTGTGAGTGAATAGGTGGTTGCCTTGCTGATGGAGTTTGGCGAAGATCTGGGGGGGCATCCAGTCGGGGCAGTCTTGGTTACACCATTGCTGTACGAGATCCGGCTCTGTATGGATGGAATGCACCAGCAGTCGGGACAAGATGTCTCCATTGATGTGGAGTTTACCGGGGCGGTAGGAGACCTCGTACTGAAATTCCTCTAGCGTCTCCCTCCATCGTATGAGTTGCACGTTCTGAGTGTTGGATTGGCAGAGCCATTGTAGGGACTGGTGGTCTGTAATGATGGTGACTTTCATGCACGACAAGTAGGCCTGAAAGTAATTGAGTGCCAAGACTATGCCGAGGCATTCCTGCTAAGTAGCAACGCAATTTATCTCGGCCTGGTTGAGGGTGCAGCTGGCGCATGCGATGATATGTTCGCGTCCCTCCTGGACCTGGGCGAGGACGGCGCCTGTCGCTACTATGGAAACACCTGTGTACAGGTGGAAGGGTAAGGTGTAATTAGGGAAGGCAAAAATGAGGGCGGAGATGAGGCGATCTTTTAGGGTGTTGAAGGTGGAGATTCTTTCCTCTGTTCATGCAAGGGCTCGCCCTTCCTGGTCAGATCGTGGAGGGACTTGGCGATGTTGGCAAAACACTTTACGAATCGCCTGTAATAGGAGGTGAGCCCCAAGAAATAGACATATCTGGGTAGTGAGAGGTCTGCGATGGCACGGAGCTTATTAGGGTCGGGGGCTATTTCCTCCTTGGAGACTATGTGCCCTAGGAAGGCAACGGAATGCGCTGCCAACACATTTGGAGGATCGAAGCTTTTGCTCAGGCAGCTGGATACGTTAAAAGACCTGCTTGAGGTGGCGGAGGTGGTCGACCCAGGTCTTGCTAAAAACGATGACGGAATCCAGGTAGGTGAGGCATGTCTCCCAGGTGAGGCCACTGAGTACAGACTCCATGAGGTGGGAGAAGGTGGCAGGGGAGTTACAGAGTCCGAATGGAAGACCAATAAATTCATAATGCTTTCCATTGCTAGTGGAAAAAGCTATTTTCCCCTGATCGTTGGGGTGGACCGGGACCTGCCAATATCCTGACTGGAGGTCTAGGTTCGTGGAGTGCGGAGACCTGCTGGTGGATGTCCGCACGTAGGGCCCGGGCCTCCCCACATATGGGTAGGGAGCCATCGCCAGCACCCACAAGGTGAGCTGAGGTGGGGAAAAGCGGGGCTAAGGTGGGGCGGTGACGGGAGTAAAAGTGAGTGTAAAGGCAGGATCTGGCCGTTCCCATGTTGACCAAAAGCCTCGCCTTCACCCCATTCAGTCTCATCTTGTTATAAACTGGGGGGCAGTATTTCTGTGAGGTGGCCCCCACCACCATGGGGGCGTATTGTCGTCCTTGGGTTCCGTGTCCTCGGGGTTGGTGCAGGTGGCCGTTGGGGCTTCATCATTGGTGCCCCTCGTCATCCAGGGATGAGACCTTACGTGCACCTGGTTGGTTGTTCCGCATCGGGCAGCCTTGAGCAGCTCTCAAATGTCATGGAGAGGGCATTTGTTGCAGCAAGCTGTGAATCCCCACGGGTTGATGGAAATCAAGTTGCTTTGTCTGGTGTCGGGGTGCTTGTGTGAGAGGTGAGCCCTGGGGATAGAGGGTACTGGTGTCGGACTTGGCTAGACTGGGGGTGGTCTTGGGTTGCATGGCGGCGCTGCTTTTGTGTGAGGAATTTACTCACAGCGCTGATCTGTTGTGGGGTGGTAAGGGCGGCCAGGAGGTGATGTACTAGCTGGATATCTTTGTCCAGGTCTTCCGTGGGGTCAAGTATGGTGAAGTGTTCCCTGATAGCACTAGGGAGGATCCTGATCAGGGTGTTGAAGACATGTTGTTCCCGGATATCTTTACTGTGCTCCAGGTATGTGGCAGTGACGAGTCGCCTGGCCTGGATGAGTGAGTTGTCGAGGTTTTCGTCGTAGGTTAGGGAATCTAGTTGTGATAGTGCCACAACTTTCCCTAACGAGGGGGTGACTGCTTGGGCCACTAGTTGAATAAAATCCACCCAGTCCAGCTCCGGGACGATTTTTAGTGCAATAGAGGCAGGGTTACTGCTATTCTTTGTCTGTCTGTCTCGAACCCTATGTCCAATAGTGGTTTAACTATTTCTAGGTAAGTGTGGATGTTGTATTGGTCAGGGTTGAATTTAGGTATTTGAATTTGGGTTTTTGTCGCCATTTTTCTGAGATTTCCCTTGTTCCTTGTTGCCACCCACCGGGTCAAGAACCACTGCTAGCCACCAGTGTTGTGAGACGTGTTTTAGGACCGGCTCCTCGTTCCTTAAACACAGAACTTAGTGCGGAGTCCTCTTTCTTGACTGGACTGGGTATACTTAGGGCAATTAAGAGGAACAGTGCATAAAAACACTCAGTAACAAACCTTATACGTGTATTACCTCAGATCTTACAATGACGCAGTACTGACAGTGGCACACTTTGGACAAGAAATAAATTAATACAATGAACAGGGCCGGAGGACTCTGGGGCAGGTAGCGTAGCCAGTGCTGCTCCCGGGGATGGGCCATTAGTTGGGAGGTGGGCCACGGCGGTGGCCTTCATTAGGAGGGGAACCGGCTCCCGTGAGGGCATCCGGGGTCATCGTCGGGAGGCCAGACAGCTACTGGTCATCTAGGGGCCTTGTCAGAAGGCCGGCTACTGCTGGGTCGTCCGGGGCCTTGTCAGGATTCCGGTCACTACTGGGTCATCTGGGGCCTCGTCAGGAGGCCGATCTCTGCTGGTGTCGTGCTCGATTTTTAACACGCATATAATATTAGGAAATTCCGCCGCTGAACCACCAGTGTAATAATGGAATTTCATGACTATATAAATTAAGAAAATCACACCGCTTTAACACCAGTGTAAGGACGGATATTTTGATGGTTCTCAATGAACGATGAAAATTAATATATTACCATCACTTCCACCAGTGTTGTGGTTCAAAATTTAGGGGCCTCGTTAATTACTGGAAATAGAATGAAATACCAACACGAAGAAGTAGAAAAGCAATAGTAGGCTGCCGCCACCCAGCGTGTGCCGGGAAAGAATAATTAGACCCATTACGGTAAGGGATCGGACACTGAGGCCTTGCGACTGTGTGATAAGGGTAGCGTGAGTAGATCAGAGTGCGTGAGTCTTTTAGATAGCAACACACCTTGCGGGCCACTCAATCCCACGAACAAACTTCCCAGAGGAATTTAGATCAAACACATAAAAAAACTTAATCTAGTATTTACTAACTCTAACATACAGTGTAAGAAAACTAGATTTCGATCAAAAATAAACATAGATTACTTTTCAGACTATGAATATTCTAGAAAACTGAAATAAATGAATTCTCTTTCCCACTGAGATTATTACGTGGTAGACTAACATAACAAGGTTCAAACATTTCAAGCGTGTGTTCACCACAGCTGATAGAATACTTGGGATATTATCACACTATAATATGGTGTATAATCTTGCACACAGGTGGATATATGCCCGATCAATAAATTTACATACACTAATATATTCATATAACTTCACCTCTTAACCTAATACAGTATACAAAAAAAATAATTCAAACACGTGCGTGACTTGCACTTCCACGGTCTATAACGGACTCGTGAAACTAACTCAACGAGACACTACCTTCACCAAAAACTCTTCTAAGTCTGGAACATTCGCCCTAATTTCCCAAAGGTTTACGTAAATTGATATATATTGATTATTCAAAGAATGATTCTACTAAAATCTTAAAGAGTTTGAAATATCTGTACTTTAGGGGAAACAATAACATATGAATATCAACACTCGCTATCAACTAAACATTTCACATCGGAAGATTAGATTACTTAAATGGACCAATCAATTACATATTCAACCTCGCAATACAGGAAGAGATGGAAAAGGGGGGAGGGGAATTTGTGTAATGGCACTGGTAAGAAGGACCGAGTGGTCACTTCTGCACCAGGACGAGAGGCCTCGATGAAACACCGACAATCTGTGGATATGTCGCCGTCAGGACTCACAATCATCACAAAAGGAAGTTAGTGAAACATTATCAGTCAACCTACAAGTATATATATATAGAGGATCAATTACAGGGACAAAATGGGGGGGAATTTAAGGACGAGCTTTCGACTGACCTGTGGATATGTCGCTGTCAGGACACACAATAAGCGACACTCCCAGGCTACACGCACTCGCTCGCGGTTGTCCTAACATCGGAGCTGACTTCGAGCAATTCCTCTACAGATTACCGACTTCAACAACTAACAAAGAATATGAAACAAGGTATTCACATTCGCCATACTTAGACGAAACTGACTTACGATGTTAAAAATTTTGTGGCAATCGTATGGGACTGACATTTTATACCGAAGCCTAAACTCACGAGTTTTAACTAATTGTAACCATGTGTCGCAGCTGTCCGGCCTACGTGACTAAATGCAAATGCAAGTGTGAAGAAAATTTCGCGGTTACAAATATCTATTATCAATAATTAGACTTTAACTAAGCTCAAATTCATTACTATATAGTACAAAAAGATGATAATACCAAACCTAACTTACAAATTCCAAATTCAAAGTGTGAATACAAACTTTCGCGAATCTTAACCTCGAGTTAACCTTCTGCCTCTTTCTCGAGAACAGATCACGATTCTCACTTCCATCTCGCCCCATACGGGTTTTCCTATTAATAGTATTCCACTCTTGCCCTAAATTAACTAGGAACAAGCCCAAATATGAATTTGATGACCACTCCCTATCCATTGTATCAATTAATCAGGGGTTCAGGGCTACCCTTACATTACACTTACACCAACTTATACTACACTTATACTAAGTTATACTACACTCATACTAACCTCAAAATTACGGCATTACACTGGGTCGTCTGGGAGAGCCTTCGTCAGGAGTCCCGGCACTGCTGGATCATCCGGGTGGGTCTGAGGGCTGCGTGGTAGGGGCGCCCATCTCTAGGGGGCCCGAAAATTGGGGCCTAAGGGCTGGGCCCAAACAGGGAGAGAAGACGCACCTGTCGGTGCTCACTGTGCCGGGCGGGGCATCATCTGGCTGGGAAGGAGAGGTTACACCCTGTGGTCTTGGGGACGTCTCGGAGGGACCGGGGACTGCGGTCTCTCCTCGGGTGGGCCTCCATCAGGGGTTTACTGCGGCGTCCCATCTCAGAAGAGTCTGCCAGGGTCAAAGTCTGCCAGGGGCCTGATTGTAGCACGTGGACCCCGGGTCTCCAGGGGTCTCTCCAAATCTGCTCCAACTGTTGCTCCTCTGTTAGAGTGCTCCTGTGCAGGGAAGGGGCAAGGATACCCAAGCAGCCACAACCAGTGTTGGGCGAGCAGGGAAAATCTTCGGGAGGGGAATACACTGGGGTAGGGAGCGAGGAGTGGGAAGTAACTGTTCCCTCCCCAGCACAGCTGGTGGCCGTCGCTAGGTCCTCTAGGGTGTGGAAGGCGGAGCGGCTAGTGGCCGTCTCTTCCCTCGTGTGGCAGGAGGCCGTCACTGAGGGTTTGTGCCCCTGGTTGGCTGTGGGTGTAATGCGGCTGGTAGCCGTCACCCACCCACATGTGCGGCTAGTGGCCATCACCTGAGAGCCGTGCCTCGCGAGGAGTGCAACCCAAGTGCGGCTGAAGGCCATCACGAGGGTACAGGTACGGCTAATTGCCGTCACCGAGGTGCAGCTGATGGCAGTCACTGGTGTCCTTCTTCCCAGGTGTGTTGCAGGGGCGCAGCTGGTGGCCATCACCTCCTTGCGGGCGCTGCTAGTGGCCATCGCTGATGTTGGGAGTCTGCTGATGGAGATGCGGCTGGTGGCCGTCGCTTGTCTGGGGGTGTGGCTGTTGGCTGTCACCAATTCCCTCTTCCTTGGAGGGTTCTTTTGAGAGCGGCTGGTGGCCGTCTCTCCCTGTGCACGGCTGGTGGCTGTTGCCCGGTGTGAGTGAGGGAGTGAAGCAGTGACTGAGCGGCTGGTGGCCATCTCCTGCTTGGCTATCTGGGGCTACGAGAATAGCCCCACCCTGAACCTTGTGAGAGCTAGTCCAGCTGAGGTATAGTGCACCGTGACTGATACCTTGGTGGTGAGACACCTGAGCATGAGAGGGGCATAGTGGATAGGTACAGGTGGGCCCTTGTCATGCTGAGCCCGCACTCACTGCATTCATCCCTCGGTTGTCTCCTCCTAGGGTCGTCATGGTGTCCAGGTGTGGCGTTATGGTGGTGTGCATTTCAGTTACAAAACACAGGTCAATTATGATATGACTTGGGCACTGAAATTATTTTACAACACAGGACACTTGTACAGTACTTTGGACTGGACACTGGGGTTTCTTGAGTGATTCACGCTAGCGGTCTGGTATAGGGCATGTCACTGATCACTGTTCCTCCCGTAGGAGGCACTGAGCTGTAGTCGTACAACAGGTCATCTGAGCAGCACTAGTGGGCGGTGTAGTGTGAGGCTCGCCTCTCCTCGGGCCCCGACGTGGTGTCTGGGCCTCTGAGCTAGGGCCAAAGAAGGAGTAGGCATACCCGACAGCACCAACTTCTGGAAGTGGAGGCCCAGTCCTCTGGGTCTGGAAGGCCTCACCTTGGAGTCCTTGGCATGCCCTTGGGTGTCTGGGAGCTGCAGTCCCTCACGTCCTGGGTCGCCATCAGGGTAGGGCTGTGGCAACCTCTGGTGGTGGGGGTCGCCATCGGGGTGAGGCTGCAGCAACCTCTGGTGGTTGGGGTCGCTGTCAGGGTAGGGTTGCGGCAATCTCTCTGCTGGAGGTCCATCAGGTGGGGATGCCCCTGGGACGCTGGTTGTAGTGAAAGAACTCCAGGGCTGCTGAGAGGGCCTTGCCAACACTCCTCCACCAGCAGGTCCTCCAGGGGCTCACGTTTGTGGGGAGAGAGAGTGTCCCACCTGGCCACAGGAGGGGTGATGGGTCGAGCAAGGGATGGTCCCTTCAGGAAACGCCCCAGGAGCAGAGGGTAAGGAGCGGATGGTGGCCTGCTCTGCCTTCCCCGTGTGGACAGATGCCAGCACGGCAGTTCCTCTGCCCCTTAGGACTACAGGAGAGGAGTGGATGGTGGCCTGCTCTGCCTCGTACCCAACACGGCCAGAGACCAGTGTTGCGGCCCTGCTTCCTGAAAAGGGGGCGGCTAGGGGACAGATGGTGGCCGATTCTCCCTTCCTTGTACGAACAGTGGCCTATGCCATGGTGCCACCCCAGGTAACAGCTGAGGAGCAGACTGATCTGCTCTGCCCTGTACCCAACACGGACAGTGGCCGGTGTCGCGGCGCTGTACCTGTGACCTCCCGTAGGTGAGGAGTGGACGGAGGCCTGCTCTGCCTCGTTCCTGACACAGACGGTGGCCTGTGTCATGGTGCTGCCCCGGGGAGATGCTGCAGGAGAGGAGCGGATGGTGGCCTGCTCTGCCTTGTACCCGACATGGATGGTGGCCTGTGTCATGGCACTGCAGAGGATGGCAGCTGAGAAGCGAATGGTGGCCTGCTCTGCCTTGTACCCAACACGGATGGTGGCCTGTGTTGCGGCGCTGCTCAGGATTGTAGAGACAATCCTGCCCCTAACCTGGCTAGGATTGTTCTGGCTGGAGCCTCAGTAATTTTTCCTGCGTACCTGGCGAGGCGCTGGTTGGGAGCGAGAGGGACATAAGGCAGTCACACCTGGAAGCACTCTGCACTTCACCCACCTCCCTGTTCGTTCCTCCTAGGGTGGAGGATATTGTGTCAACTGCCTCCCGGTTGGTTCCTCCTAGGGTGGTTGTTATGTCCCTCTTGCAGGTGTTCGTTGTATTTACGTGTATTTCACCACCTTTGTCGAAGAGAAAGTCATGTCCTCATGGTTGGAGGTGGTATACAGTATGTGTCTATGAGGGCAGTTTGGTGGGTAGGTGTGAGGTGGTGTAGGGAGGCGGTCCAGTGAAGTGTGGTTAGGTTGGGTGGTTGGTGGGGTGTATAGGCCATGCGGAGTGTGGAGGTGTGGTGTGTGTTGTGAAGGAGGCGGAGGAGGTGTGGTGTGCCACGTACCTGGCGGTGTCGTCCGTGAGCCGGAAGCCAGGTCACTCGTTGTACTTGCGTCATGTGCTGATCTTGTAGTATGTTGGTTGTAGTAGAGTTGTTACAACCAGTTGATTTGTAAGATAACCTCAGTTCACTTGTGATTAATGATGGGAGAAGTTAAAGATGAGTCTGTGGCTGATTGTAGATTTATTTCTTCAAAGAGAAAACTCAACATTAACACTGAGTGTTTTTTGCTAGCTAACTCTCTCACAGCTCTCTCGTTAAACCCCTCTTCTGCTTCTCCAGCTTCCTAACCCCGAGTTCCTCTCTCTGTCGTGTCTCTCCCACATCTGATCTAGATTCCCTCCTTTCTTGTGTAGGAAGACTTTGTCACGTGGACTAGCCATGCCTCGAACCTTCTAGAAATCTGTATGTGTGTATGTATGTTCTTCCTGGTCATCTCCCCACGGTACGAAAGTGCGAGCTGTTTCTTGCTGCCCTTAGTGAGAAACGAAATGCTATGAGCTGTGTTACTTCCTACTTCCTGACTCAACCTCTATGCTCCTAGCTATTATTTATGATATTTTAGATTCCTAACATCGCTCGGTCATGCCCACTGGAGAACCAATGACAGCTTGCAATAATTACATCTAGTAACACATGGTACTGTATAATAACACTGTATAATAATACAGTGGAACCCTTCAATTCATACGCCTCTCTACTCGTACAGCTCGGTTTTCGTACAGCTTTTTCGTCCGAAAATCGTTCCATTTTCGTACGGCGACCCACTATTCGCACTAAGTGAAGAGGCGTCGTAAGTGCTACGTGGTCACCATTCCCCCTTTGTCCTCCACCAGTCACACATCGTCATAACAGGCTCCGTTAAACTTTGTGATAAATTACGTATTTTCATTAGAAAATTGTACATAATCATGGGCCCTAAGATGA
>JAGKTI010023923.1:0-14593 GCA_018397915.1 Birgus latro
GTCTGTTCAGAAAGTGTCCAACCTTAGGCTCTAAAAAAATAAGTAGTTAACCTGTTGATCTACGACACTAATCCCCCTGAAAGTAGACCCCTTCTGACTTGACACACGTAGCCCAGCATCCATTCCACTGCCTGAAACATTTTCAAAGTCAGTTTTTCTTATCTCCTGCAGCTGCCTCGTAACATTTGACATGATCTCTTCTCTCGTCTCAAATTCGGAACCCTTCAGCGGAGTTTTGAGCTTGGGGGATAACCAAAAACCGCACGGACGTATGTTTAGTCAGTAAGGTGCCTGCCGGACCTGTGGGATGTTGTGCATGAATCAGCTGAGAAAAATGGGCAGGGGTGTTGTAATGGTGCAATTTCCAACTTGCTGCTTGCCCAAGGTCTGGTCTCTTTCACCAAATTGCGCCACGAAGATGACGGATAACATCAAGGTAGTAATGTCCGTTGACAGTCTGACCTGGTGCATATTCATGATGCACAACACCATGGTCGTAGAAAAAAAAACAACTGTCAACATGCATTTCACCTTGCTGCGGATATGTCATGCTTTGTTTTGGCCGAGGCAACCCTGCATGCTTCCACTGGGACGAATGTGCTTTGGTTTCTGAGTCATACCCTTTCAGTAACAATCTTCAGAAAGTCTGGATCGCGATTTGCACACTCCAACATGTCTTGAGCAACGTTCATCCGTAGAGCTGCTTGTTCACGTGAAAGGAGCTTTGGAATGGACTTGGCGGCGGCTCTTCGCGTACCCAAATCATTCGTTAAAATTTCGTGTGCTGATCCATCGCTGATTCCAGTTTCATTAGCAATTTTTATGACAGTCAGCCGACGATTTCCCATGGCAAAATCGCAGAATTTCTTCACATTTTCAAGAACTCCTTTTAAGTGATGGCCTCCCAGGATGTAGACTTCTCTCGACTGACATTTGGCCATTTTGAAGTTGTTATACCATCCTTTATTTGCGATACCCCCATGGCTTTACTCCCCCAAACCTGCTGGATCATCTTGATAGTCTCAACTGAGGTATCACTTAGTTTTTGTCAAAATTTAATGCAATAACTTTTTTTTTTTTACTTTTTCATTCATCGTGATGAGTGCAGGAAAGCGACGGGCATATGGTACATGGCCATGAACACAGACTGACTGACAGCCACTGAGTCACTCGTGGCGGCTGACATTAATCACGCATGCGCACGAGGTCTGTTCAGGAAGTATCCGACCTTAAGCTCTTAAAAAATAACTAGCTAACCTGTTGAGCTACGACACTAATCCCCCTCCCTCAAAGTAGGCCCCTTCTGACTTGACACACGTAGCTCAGTGTTCTTTCCAGTGCCTCAAATATTTTTCAAACTCGGATTTTGGTATCTCCTGCAGATGCTTCGTTGCATTCGTCATGATCTCTTCTCTCGTCTCAAATCGGGAACCCTTCAGCGGAATTTTGAGCTTGGGGAATAACCAAAAGTCACATGGAGCAATGTCTGGTGAGCAAGGAGCCTGCCAGACCTGCGGGATGCTGTTCTTAACCAAAAATTCTTGAATCAGTTGGGAAGAATGGGCAGGGGCATTGTCATGGTGGAGCTTCCAACTTGACGCTTCCCTGGTCCCTTCCGCCGAACTGCGTCACAAGGATGACAGATAACGTTGAGGTAGTAATGCCTGTTGACAGCGACCTACTGGTGTGTATTCATGACGCACAACACCATGGCAGTCAGAAAAAAAAAATAACATGCAAGTGCATTTCATCTTGCTGTGTACCTATCGTGCTATTTTTGGTCAAGGCGACCCTGCATGCTTCCACTGGGACGACTGTGATTTGGTTTCTGGGTCGTACCTGTGCACCTAAGACTCACCTCCTATGATAACAGTCTTCAGAAAGTCTGGATCGCGATTTTGCACATTCCAACACGTCTTGAACAACGTTTATCCAAGAGAGATCATGACGAATGTGACAAAGCACCTGCAGGCGATACCGAGAACTATCTACCTATCTATCTATCTGTCTATCTATCTATCTATCTGTTGCCAGACGCATTAATCTCGTAAAGGGTGGCCACAAACAAATCGCCTCCAAGTCAGCTTGTCCCCCGCCATTTCACTGCCTTGCTCCCAGCTCACACCCCCCTCTCTCATATACCTCTCCACTCCATCCCTCCACCTCATCCTTGGCCTCCTCCTCCCTCTACCCCTCTCCATCTCACTCACATACACTCTCATCGTCAGGCTCCCACTCTCCATCCTCTCCACATGGCCAAACCACCTCAGTGTGTTTCTCCTAACGCTTACTATCACATCCACATCCTCACCACAACGCTCCTTCACTTCCTCATTTGTCAGTCTCTCTCTCCATGTGACTGCACATGCTCCTCTCAAATAACCCATTTCCACTGCTCTCACTCTTGACTTCTGTCCCTACAGCATGGTCCAAGATTCACTTCCATACGTTAGAGTTGGTATCATAATACTGTCACGTAGTACCTTTTTCACTTCCATGCTCACTTCCCTGTTTCTTATCACTTTTTTCAAGGAACCACAACCTTTCTTCCTTGTTGTACCCTTTCAAGCACGTCACCCTCTAAACTTCCATCCTTACTCATCACATTACCCAAGTACTTCAACGCACTCACATTTTCCATTTCCTCCTCATCCTACCTCACTGTACATTCACTGACTTCACTTCTTTGGAAGACCATAACTTTACGCTTCCCTACATTCACCTTTAGATTCCGTTTCTTACACACTCTCCCAAACCCATCCACCAAGCCTTGCAGCTCCCCTTCGTCTTCACTTAACAACACAGTACCATCTGCAAACAACAGTACAGGGAGTTTCCACACACTGCCCTCTCTCACTAGAGCTGCTAGACAGATAGAGTGATTGATACATTATTTTTCTTTTTTAATTTTAACAGTGACGCTGTTGGACCTCCAGACCGAGGCGATGAGACAAACCTGATTGCGATGATGGTAGCCTTGGTAGACATGCCTTTATATTGATGTTTAGAATAATTGTAGTTTTGAATAAATACTTTCCTTGTAGTACCTTTATATTGTTGTTATTTATTATTTAAAAAAATGTGTGAATGGGTCACACTGCAGTCATTCTGGCTATGAGAAACAGTTGACATAACTGAGTTATGAGACACTTGTTCATCATACAGTTCATAATCTGCTACGTAGCACGTTACGCTCCGACGGTAACAGTATGCTGACATGTTCATACCACCACAAGTGCGACACTTATATGAGAAATATTCTACTATGTAAACTTGTTTGTGTTTAGTCAACCAACAACCAACATTATACGATTTGGAAGCTGAGAGGCACGTTTGGCGTGGGTGAGGGACGACCAGAGTTCCAATATTTCCGCAACATGTTCGTCACACACAGCACAGGAACGTTGTTATATCACAACTTCCACAACAGCTATGTCCTTTGCCCTGTATGTTATTACAAGATGAACAAAGTCACTCTCTTGATTTTTACACATTGTTATATAATGGCTACAAGTGCTATGGGTATTTTTTTTTCCAATTATTTGGTCTCGGTTATAGTCTTGTGTTGGCCAATTAAGTGAAATTTCGATGAAACAACACGATATGGGTTCAAAGACCGGTACACAACTTTTATTTAAGTTTCCTAACCCCATTAGCAGGACACATTACGTACATGAGTGTCATCTCCTATCAAGATAATACATCAGCCAACACCTGATATGAGTCTCCACGTGTGTAGTAACATTATTGAGGAATGCCTACGTGAAAGAGAGCGAGGGGATGACCGCTGGGAGCTGTAGCCACAACATGTCAACACTAAAGCGATTTGGAACCTGACTACCTACTGTGTCGCACTTGTATTGAAGGTTAATCATTGCTTGCACTGAGCAGACATCAAACAACGGAAATTACAACTGTCGTAACACCACGCTCAGTGTTTATTGCTGATAATGCTATGAATTTGTTACTGCAACCTCTACCAGCATTACTGAAATACTTACAGGATATTAGCGAACACATACGGCTAATAACACGCTCAGTGAGGTAGAAGGGGGGGGGGGGAGGAGTCAGGGTAGCCTTGAGTAGTGTGTGGCGGCCTTGGTAATATATATGTTACCGGCAAAGTGGGAAATCCGTCATTGAATAGAATGCCTAGATATTCTATAGAATGACTAAAACTTCAGAACAAAGTATAAAATATAGCCATCTGTACACATTTCCTAATATTCTGTAGATTACCTAGTTTGTTTTAGGCAACGTGTGAAATGACCAAACAGCAGCAAATAGACAAACTGTGAAATCAGTCATTTCATTTACGTTAGGTTAATTCTGGCTGCGGTTAGGTTAGGCTGGGATAATCTAGGTTAAGTTTAGGTAAGATTAGGCTAGGTTAGTAAGGTTAGGTTAAGTTACGTTAATTTACACAAACGCTTAACAGAACTTAGCGTTCTTCTAAATTACCTAACCTAACCTAACCTAACCTAACCTATCCTAACCTAACCTAGCCTAGCCTAACTTAAACTTAACCTAGATTATCCCGGCCTAACCTCCTGTTGTCTATTATACTTTGCCAAAAATATTCTAGACATTCTATAGAATACCTCTTCATTCTACTAAAATCCCTAGGTAGTGTATACAGTATATGGTTAGAATGAAATAAGCTTATTTCATACTTTGCCAAAAAATGCTACCCATTCAATAGAATACCTAGGCATTCTATACAGTCCTTAGTGTTACACTGTGCCTGTAACATATATAATTTGTAACATGCCGTTGTGTCCAGGAATCTGATGGTTATATTATGTCATATACAACGTCAGGGATCTCACATAAAGGACAAAAAGTTTCATCCCTACGGTTCGTGGGATCTCACAACAGTCATGAGGGACGTGGCCGAAGCTAGGTCTTTGCTCATCCCACATTCTGCAGTATATCTTCTTAGTGTTCTTATTAAATGTCACCACCACAGTGAGGAGTAACACACTTTAACGACTGAATTACCCAGTAATTCCTTCTCACACAAATAATGCACCTCATACTGTCTCCCCCAACTTCTCAAACACCCACAAGTTTTCCAAACTCCTCTACCCCGGCATAAAACTCCCAGCCACCCACTGCCTGCCTCGCCCAACTCTACTTCTGATACACGTTCCAGTACTCGAGTGGTTCACACCTCAGCCTACATAACTGACAACGCTGTGGGTGGCAAATGCGGCAGTGGAGGCGACTGTACTTACCATTCTTCAGAGGATGATTGTTGTCAGTGAGTAAAACAATGAGAAATTTTGTCTCACATTTTAACAACTACTGCATCTTCTCCTGATAATACTGGCAATCTCTATTTACATACACACAACAGCAATAGTGTAATAAATTTATTTCTGCTGTACCACGAATTCTGTTAACCCTCTCATGGAAAGGACAGTACTATATTCTTTTTCAGTTAACGCCAGACGATCTGATTCAGCAGAGTACAGGAGCCAGACAGTGTTAATACTTCCCTTATCAACTCTATCGTGGTTCAACAAGTCTGATATTCTCTCCCAGCTAACTCAGACGATGCCATACAGCTGAGAGTGAGTCACAGGAGCCTGAGAGATTTAACCTTCAACCGTGAACCCTCTGATAATGGGGACGCAGGAGGTCGAGCCTGAACCACTGATCTTTGAACCTTGAGCCATTATCACTCGCCACTGGACTCCTGTGCGTTATGCCAAGTGAAGCAAATACGATCATCCTGGGGTAGATATAGACAAAGTACGGTGACGCTGCAAATACACATAGATACAGTATAGCCAGGAAAATTAACTCTCATGATCGGAACAGCTCTGGCAATTTCTTCCACCTAACGCCAGATTATTTTAGCCAGCTGAGAGTGAGTCTGGCTTTTGAAGATTTGTTATTTGTTTTCCATAATTCCCATCACTTAAAAAAAAAAAAATTACAGTACTTAATTATTTCAGTATAAGGCTACCATACATCCGACTCCGTATTTTCCCGGGCTTGTCCCCTTGTTTATTACTTTTCTCTCCATCCTTCAGGAATTTCGTAACATAAAATTGTCCAGGATATTGCTACTTTTAGATTTCTAGGGAGTTTTTCATGCGAAATTAATACTGGAGTATATAACTGAGAATAATATATTATAGAGAGAGATGAAAAGACTGACAATTCCATATGGGTCCATTTCTGAAATATGAAACCTCGCTGGGGCGTTCAGTTTTCATCTTGGGCCAGTGCATTTACACAGCTATGTCCAATTTCTTCACCGGAGAAAATTCTGAATAATTAAGGCAATGAAAGGTGCCACAACACTTTTTTTCTGAGACATCATTACCTCCCAATTATTTATTATTTATTGGTTCACCTCACCTCACCTCGTCCTCAGTCTTTCGAAGTGTTCTCTTTCGTGGATGGTAGCCCTAATTCAGTAATCGCAGATACATTTGGATTTCCCCTACTGACTGAACTTTAAGGGCATATGTTCTTTTATTTCAGTAACCGTGACAAGACACTCGAATACTAACACAGTCAATGGCATCTCATCCATTTCTTCCAGTGTACTGCAACTCTCTTTTACCGGGTATGATTAACCTTGTTCCTGTGATGCTATCATTATTAATCTGAATTTTTGCCAGTTTCTTTAGTAGCGTTGGTTCAGTGCAAGTAGCTTATGTTAGGCCTCTTGTATTAGAATGTGTACATACTGTGTGCTAGGTAATGTAGATGTAATTTTAAAGTAAAATACGTTATATACTTAATAGGTATAACGACAGGCCTTGTGTGTGGCTGGGCACACGTTAAGTGTACAGATACAGACTTTTTAGTAAGCACATAAGCCACACGTCATTATACAGTATAGGCATCTCATTGTGGGAACACCTTCGTTATTCCATGCCAATTAACGCTTAGCGATACCTTCCAGCTACGCGTGTGTTACGCTAGCCTGGAAGTTAATCTTCTGATTCTGTACATCATTGTTGGCTAAATAGTCATCTGGTGAAGATGATGTCATATGGTAGAGTTGTCCTGATCATGAGCGGGTTAATTATTGTCATATCACATTCCTAGCACCTTGGGGAATGGAAGCAAACCTAGCAAAATTAGTCTGTAGACACAAATGTTGAAAATTATCAGTGTGCAGATATCTAACATTCTAGAGAATTCTTGGTGCTGGAAAGAGATGCCCTGAAATGTGGCCCCGATATAACCGGGCAGCTCCACTGCCTGGCTATACAAATGTCGCTCAATCCCTTCTATATCACTTCATAAGAAAGATGGTGGATTGCAGCAGAGAAGCAGGTCATTGAGTTTACAAGCAGATGAGCCTGGGACTGCAGCTATTACTACTGCTACTACTACTGCTACTAGTGGTTGTAGTAGTAGTAGTAATAGTAGTAGTGGATTCATTGGATCAAACAGTCGACAGTGTAAGTTAACAACACTGACCCACCTCATCATGTACTGCGAAGTCTTATTCAGTCCACGCTCAGATCTGAAGAGGTGATGATGTGTGTGAATCCAAAGGGAGATCCGGATTACCTGCAACATGTTAACAGAATTATCCACCCTCCCCCACAACAAAAAAGTAGAACTAGTAGGAATACATATTTCCATTTTTTTCTCGTATGTGTTTGATAATATGAATTTATCTTAGTGTGTTATTTGTGAAGTAAAACCATACTTTTTTTTCTTTGTACCTGAAGTACGATTGCCCGAGTTAAGTTGAAAAATATGGACGCCCTTGCCGAAGTATCAGTGAATGCTACTTTCTTGTCTGGGCTAACACTACCTATGTAATCGATGTTCAGTCCCTGTAACTCTGTATTCAATGATGATTCTTATCTCTGAAAAATTAATATAAAAGGCATAGTAACTGTGTATCATTTTTCTGTACATATCTATACCTATAGCCAACCAACCACCTTGATCTTGGAGGGGTGGCCACTCAAGAATCGTCTCACTCTGCTCTGTCCTCCGTCATATGGCTGGCCTTTCTCGAACTTACTCCCCTCCTCACCCACACATACCTCTTCACCCCATCTCTCTATTTCTTTCTTGGTTTCCCTTTTCCTCCCCTCCACCTCACTTACATACACTCTCATAGTCGACCTTTCATTCTCTATTCTCCCCAGAATTATTAAACCACCCCAAGGCATTTTTCTTAATGATTTCCAGCACGTCTAATTCAACACCACAACGTTCCTTCTCTTCACCTGCCTGTCTCTCCTTGTGTGGTTAATGGGGGCGTTCTCCTCCACTCACTCAGGGTAAGGCAATCCCTGGGTGTCTGTTCAATGAGTGAGAAGCCAAAACCAAGAAACATTTACGACGTTGGGTAGTAACCATATAGCCATGCCCACGTGTCCCCTACTTGTCATTAACTTGACCTAGTGAATACATAAATGAGTAAATAATAAGTGGGAAGCTTTCATTTTTCACATAACTGATTGAATGCACCGCGTAGTGTGTTGACCGGACCTGTGTGAAGTATTTGCAGAGCTGTTCAAAATGGGCTGACACACTGCACAATATACAATACCCCATCACTAACACACTCACACCAGCACCAACACACCGACACACTTACACCCTTTCACTAAAACATGCTGCAGGGACGAGGCAGTAAATATATGAAGACCCACCAGCACCATTTTTGGGAACGTGTTGGTTTAGAGTATTTTAACTGAGAATGCTTTTAGAATAACCGTGTGGACGTGCTGAAATGTAGCCAACCATCCATCCATCATCCAATCCTATGTCGCCCCACAGAGGAGCGTAGGAGCCCGTGGCTAGGCAGTTGGTCCTGACATTTAAGATGAGAGTGACCAGCCTCACTCATCCCTGAGTGGCATTACGTGAGCAATATTGATTTGATTTGATTAATTTATTACGCCCGAAGGCGACAAACCTATTACAGTGTCATGTGGTCGTGAGCAATAAACCCCAACAACCCCTGGATACAAACCTTCACCGGCTCAATCCGACTGGAGCGCCGTAATTACCCACTAAACCACCAGGCGTCAAAATTTGGTTATATGGTTACCATCCAGAGTAGTAAATAGTTTCCTGGTGTACAGGAAACCATCTGGCTTGTCACTCAGTGTAGATTCACCCACAGGCAGAAGGACGAGGAAAGAATGAAAGAAAGAAAGACAGAAGAGGGAGTGTAAAGTCACCCGTAGGCAGAAGGACAAGGAAAGAATGAAGGAAAGAAAGACAGAAGAGGACTGAAGGAAGGAAGGATGGGGGAGAAGAAAGGGCAGACACCCGAGAGCAGCACTAGATCGAGTGAGTGGATGGTGAGCGCCCCCACCTACCACAAATGAACACCATGTCTATTTCTTATGCACTGTTTATACTATGTTTTGTGACAGTGTTTCGGAAAGGAGAAAAAACATGTTCGGGTATGTGAACGCTGACCATGAGAACAGTTCGTTACCGAGCTGGTTTGGAAATGTTTGGAGATGCTTCAGTCGTTGTTTGTGCCTTACAGAACGCGGCGCCAGAGACTAGATTTACTCCATGTACGCCGCACAGAACATCTTTATATTAAAATCTTGGGATAAGAACGTGTGTTATGCTTTGAGCGACTTTGTGTGTGTGTGTATGTGTGTGTGTGTGTATGTGTGTGTGTGTGTGTGTGTGTGTGTATGTGTGTGTGTGTTAATAATGCAACTCCAGCAGCTGTTATTTTATTTCAACCAATCTTGGTGGAAAACTGAAAGACAGCCGAGTGATATAACTATTGTTTTCAGAACAAAAAGCCAAAGGTCAAGGTCACATGCCAAGGTCAGCTTCAACCACTTTTATCCGATTTAGATCAGACTTTGCGGAAAGGCTGAGGCTAAGGCAGGAATTATCGAAATAAATTTTAACACTAGAGGCCCCCCAAAGGGGGAAGCACACCACCCGCGAGCCGATACATATCTAGCATGGGTCGGAATATATCCTTGTCTTTGACCTTTTTTCACCAATTTTGAACTCGTCCGAGATTTTCATCCCTACTACACACCTGTAATATTTGTGATGATATCTTAAGCGGTTGCGAAGTTACTGTGCACACGGAGAGAGACTCACAGACAGACAAACTGAAAACAATATCAGCTTCGCTATCGCGGCTGGTAAACAGTCAACAAAAGTAGACGTGAGCAACCTCCGGCCACCTGAACCGTGCGATAATTATACGAATTTTCTCCCCTATCTCAGGTAAAATGTGAGCAACGGAGCGTTTTTGATAATGGCGATCCTGATTTGGTAATTGGAGCTACCATTTTTGTACGACGTCTACTAAGTTTAGCACGGAATCAGTGCATGTATTCTTAAATTTACTGAAAGTGTGAAAAATATTATCACACCCGCTTTTCTGATTAGAACCAAAGAACCAGCATGAACGTTTATTCCACACCATTCCATAACAATGTTGTGGATGCTTCCATTGAACCACAGATGGAAATGACGAAACTTCAGGAGGATCTAGATCAACAATGAAGTTCCAAAACATTCCAGTCAAGAATCAAGTGATAAATACTCAAACCTCACTACATTTACAAGGAAAAAGATTGGCTTGTTTGGCAGAACTTAATTACATGAACAGTTCTTCTTGCGAATAGAGTGTATCAGGTCCAGTCACAGATCTCAGATCACAGATGAACATTTACAAAATCACCTCAGAGCTGCGACATCAAGTGTTCCGCCAAGTTTTGAGCAGCTCGCTAAAGGCATCCAATCTCAAGCGCCCCATTAACAAACAGTAAGACTGATTGAGGTGGAATAAATCTTGATTCGTGTTCACTTTTAGAATGAATCATGTGAACTATTGTGAGTTAATCGTATACCTTTCCATTACAGTCCATCATGTAATGAGGTTATTTGTTTCACAACGCAAATACTAGTAAGACTTCATTGGGAATGCATGACAATGCAAATGAAAGTCTACATTAATATAATCTGTATTCTTGATCACCACATAGTATTATTTGTTAACGCATTCATTTTATTACAATACCAATTATATAAAAAAAGATGGCAATTAATCTAAATTAATATACATCTAGCTGGTAATAATAGTCAGAAAATTTCTCTGAAGGATTTCTTATGACACCAAATGTTAAAATTAAATAAGAGGAGTCTCTTTGAATGAGTGTGGTACAACTGACACCCTAATTCACCTATTATTATCTCCTAGGATTCTAGCCAGCTCCCCTCGATTTGGCCAAATCTTGAAGGATACCTAGCTAGATAAGTCGGAATGACAGATAATGACGGGCTTGCTGTCTTGGTTGGGTTGCGTGGGTCTAAACCAAGCATCCAGGTGCTGACTATTTACAGTGTGCTCCCGTCACCTAGCTTGTTTGAAACGGGACTGAACTGAACATGGCGTATCTCCCCCTTCATTGGATTCAGAGATACCAAATATTATTTAATTACAATTACTTTAATACAATCAGTTACTTCATGAAATTTACAAGGAAGATCTAACATAGCAAGTTAATCTTAATTTCAAAGTAAAACTAAAGCCATATATTCAAGTTATCTACGTCAAGATATATGAGACCGTCTTCCATTTTCCACATCATTATACCATGCATGTGTAGTCATGTACATGGAATAATCCAGTCATTATAGGTGTTTATACACGTATTTACATTATACTGTAGCTGCTTACAAAAGGTTAAATAGTAGCATTTAATTTACTAACAATAAAGACTATTAACTAGAACACTAGAGCAAATCCCTGGGTTATTAAACCGCTTAGAACCAGCACTATACGTTCTCTGGTTAATTCCTCTGCTTTTAACAGGGGCAACTATATTAAAAAGTGCACACAGACTGCTACGCAAATGATATCTCCTTCTTGGGGAAAATAGGTTCCATAAATACAGCTTTAGAATCATTCCAAAGGAATGTGGCCCGCTGATCGATACCAAAATCATAATTCTGTCCGCTAACCCATAAAGGCTGCCCGTGCGTAAGTTAAACGTCAAGGTCACAGTGGGGAATGGTCAAAGGCCAAGGGCACAGGGCAAAATCAGCTCTAACAGTTTCGGTCTTTTCTGGACCACATCAAGTGGACTGCCTGAGGGTTATGCAAGATCAAAGGAATTCAATATTGAGAACACTCAGTCAAAGCCAAGGTCACAGGTCAATGCAAAGGATCAACCCGCGTGTCTGTGTGTGAACAAAATAACTTGGTGGATGAGTTGATGATCACCAGTGAGGTTGCCCTATTGTTTTTGAGAACAGGAGGTCAAATGTCAAGGGCACATGGCAAGGTCATCTTAAACAGTTTTTATCCGATGTAGACTCGACTTTGTGGAGGTGTTCAAGTTAATAGATAGATGCTGAGATTCGATCATGGGAACAATCAGCCTAAGTTCAAGGACAAAAGAGAAGGTCAAACATCAAAGTCACTGGGCAAAGTCAATTCTGATTTGAGCCAGAATTGATGGAAGGGTTATGGGTTAGGCGAAAATGAAATAATTTGCTTTTGAGAATAATCTGCTGAAGGTCAAGGTCACAGGGCAAAGTCAAACACTCAGCCCCTTGGACCAGTTTGTGTGCGCAGGTGTTGCACTTTCTGAGCGCTCCTCTTGTTTTAATTACAGGTTATACCCGTTTATAATTTTAGTTTATGTTTATTTTACTGCTTAGAACATTTATGCCTCAACTAAGATGAATGTAGCATGACTATGTAACATACACATTATTCATGTATGTAGTCCTTGTTTATCTTTTGTTCCCGTTGGGACTTCTGGTGTTATGAGGAAAGCAGAAAACCAGCCTTTATTAAGATATGAAGTGGGTGAGGGTGAGGGTTATAACACTGTGCGGGTTCTTAGCGTGTTTCGCAGGCTGGGGTGTAGCAAGATGTTTTTAAAAGGGGGGATGGACAAACGGTGGCCCAGCCTAATTATGGCAAGCCCAAGGATAACAGTTTCGCGGATATTGCGATAGATAATTAAAATTTAATCAAAATTTCACCTGAATTTAGATTAAAACTAGCTGGTAAGTGTACAGTGTTAGTGGCATCCAGTTACTGATTCCAAATTACCGTAGTAATTTAACAGTGTTTTTATATTATATATTATTGGAATATATTTTGGTACTGGATATTCTTCGTAGGTGTTAATTCTGTATTAAATGCCGTTCTCCATAACAAAGAATTAATGATGGTATTAGGTATATATTTTTTCTTCCACCAAGCAGCGAAATATGAGTGGCTCACTGGTTTCTCCAAGCTTAGCAGTGAGATACGAATGACCCAGCGAGACGAGGGCTGAGGCCAGCAGACACTTGCCAGCAGCCTCTCACACAGACAGCACGCTCCCTCTAAACATCACCTCCAGCTGATACAAGTTTTAGTTAGTCCTGCACACAGATTTACACGGCTTCCTTGATAAATACATTTCCTCATCATACATCATTGTCATTATGTATCATATATTTATTTGTATATCATCGATGATTAAAGATTTGCTGCCTCTCATGATAATTCCTTAAATGCAATTAATACGTCACGATTTTTTCATACAATATCGTAATCAAAGACACCATGCTGTATGTGTGATTATTTCCAACTACCCATATATTTTCCATCCTCCAAATTTGTATATATAATCTCCTCCATGTATGTTTGTCGTAGTAATATTTTATCATCGCCAAGCAGCCAGATAAACACACTCTTCATATTTAAGATACATCACTGTACTTTACCCTCTGTGGTTATTTACCGGAATTTAGTTCGTTCTCCCACATTATAAATATTACCTGTGACCTGTTTAGAAGGACATTCCTAGGCTACAACGTACAGAGATGAGAATAATCATATGAATGTGTAATGCATCCTTAAATGACAGGTCTGGGGGGGAGGGGAGGTAACGATTGCAAATGAGCAGCTAAGAGGGAGGCTGAGACTTGAATGTATTAGTGTTGTGATGAGAAGAAGTAAACTGAGATAGTTTGGCATGTGGAGAGGATGGAGGATGACAGCTGGGTGTGGAGGAGGAGAAATGTGAACGCTGAGGGTAGTACAGCGAGACTGCTAGAGATCGAGCATCGTGGAGAACCGCCATATTAAGGTTGATGCATGCAAACGTGTTGGAGCCTTTATAAAGGAAATGAAACAGCCTGCTTTACTTTTAACTGGATTATATTTTATCAAAATTACACGAACTGTGATGGGTAAAGGGCTATTCCATCATTAATTTGGGATGACCTTGGGGTGACCTAGCACATTGCATGAGCTGCCAGTGCCACCCCGGCCACCCCTCCGACCACGCCACTGTGCAAGTGTACACTATTATGTCGATAATCTATGACGCGTATGGGCAACAACTTACCACAAAAACTGCATGTTATTTACCTCGGAATATTGTAAAATGTAGGTTGCATCTGAACTCTTTTAATCAGCTGTGCAAGGCTGATGCTGAAGGACTTATGCTGAAATTACTAACCAAGAAAGACTTTGATACTGTCCTGTCAAGCGTCGTCTAGTCAGAGGCTTTAGCAAAATTATCTAGATTAGAAAATTGTCTTCGTGCAAGATGAATAAAGGAGGTATTGCATCGTCACAAGGTAGTATCACTGTAAC
>JAGKTI010023925.1:4333-14592 GCA_018397915.1 Birgus latro
ATGATGATGACATTTTTTCCTATTTTATATATTTATTTCAAATCACCATCCGCTTATTTGATGTTATCGTATTTTTTGGTAACTCTTCATATCAGTATAATCCAGGGAACCATTTACTGCGCTGGGTCGTAACCATACTGTACCGCACGTAGTAGATGCCTGGTAGTCTGGTGTGCTAAGATGTGCTACGAAGCCTCCTATGCCACCAAGAAGTCGTCTCCGTGCTGTGTATAGAGTCAAGAGAGGAGATAAAGGAGAAACTGGTGAGATGGGGGGCCGTATTTGAAATCTACACACCTGACGATAAGCAAAGGCAATATATGAAATACAGACGTACCCAGGAGCATGGGGAAGGAATACTACCGCGGGAAGAAATACAGAAAATAATAGGGTAATTAGCTTCATGTATCTGGGACCACTGATAGAGGAGGGTGATAGGGAGGCGATCTACAAGCTTGAAGTGGGATGGGAAAATGGAGGCGATATATACCGTGCTAAGTAATACAAAAATAACATGAGAATTAAAAGGGAACTACAGATGCTCAGAACAGTGGATGGTGAATAAACATGACCCGTGAAAACAACCATGGAGAGGAAGACAGAGCGGAAAGGGCGATGCTGCCATTGAGAGGTGTACAGGAGAGACGAAATGAAAAGCAAAATACAGACGAGGATTCATGAACGTGGCTGAAATCTCCAACAAGGCAAGGAGACTAAGATGAAATGGTCACGTCCAGAGCAGTGAGGAGATTATGTGGGTGGGAGTATTCTTGAAATGGAGATAGCCACACGAACGAGGAATAGAGTGAGGTTACTGATGATGTGAGAAGATACGCTAAGAGACGTGGACGAGTAGGGTGTGGTGAAGTGAACGGCTATGGATAGAAGAAAGTGGAGGTGGATAATTTGCAAGAGTAGCCCTGCTGAAGGAAATAGATCTCTCTGTCTGTCTGTCTGTCTCTCTCTCTCTCTCTCTCTCACACACACACACACACACACACACACACACACACACACACACACACCAGCGAACCAAGGGCAAGAACTCACTAAACAAGGCCGTCACCCGCTGAAATATCCGGCAGAATACAACACTATTTTATACCCACCTAATTCCATGACATCTTGACCTTTATCTATGCTACTTCCAGACAATCTTTATTCAATTAAGTAAAGGAATTTGAAGTAAAAGGGGTTAATGGATATCGTGCCTAACCCTCACTTCTCGAAAAGTCTTTAAAATGTACAAGAATGTCAAAAATCATCAAGTAACGGCGCTTAACAAACTACAAACTTCGCTGTAACTCAAAGGAACAAATCAGTATGACAAATTAAGCAGCAGTTTCGACAACAGAGTGACGCAACTTCATTCACGAAGGGTGGAGAGGGAGATTACCGACAAGCAAACCACGAAATATGCAGAGAAGGTAATTTATTCAGAGGGAAGGCTGGAGGTGAGAGTGGGGTGGGTCGTTAAGGAAGGCTGGAGTCAGAGTGGGGTGGGTCGTTAAGTAAGGCTGGAGGTGAGAGTGGGGTGGGTCGTTATGGAAGGCTGGAGGTGAGAGTGGGGTGGGTCGTTATGGAAGGCTGGAGGTGAGAGGGGGGTGGGTCGTTATGGAAGGCTGGAGTCAGAGTGGGGTGGGTCGTTATGGAAGGCTGGAGGTCAGAGTGAGGTAGGTCGTAATGCTTTAAAGGATGTGATGAAGGGGTCAATATCATGCTAAATTTGAACGAAGTCTACCCAGAAGAGTAAATAATTCGATGACAAGCAAAGTAAAGAATTCAAAGCCTAGAACTGGGTCACTCTCATTACCTGAAATTCAATGAGCCTTCGGTATGGGGTAAGAATGAGTCTCCTTGGTTACTAGTCAATTTTTTCTCCAGTCTGACTCCACCTGTCCATCAAAAGAACTGAAAGGAGTTAGGGGTCTCTGCGAGGTCTAAATAAACGAAGGTCGGAATCACACATTCTGACGCAAACTGTCGATCGCGTATTTCGGGATAAAAGTTCCTTGTACCTCTTCCTTCCTTCCTTTCTTCTTGTTATGCGATGTGTTGAAAGTTCAACTGCTTGCCCTTTGATCACACGGACTAGCTTAAGGTTCCTTTCTAGACCGGGTCTATAGCACACAAATAGGAGAACAGGGCATAAAGACTCTGATCAACCAGTCTTACACATACATTGCCTTAAATTCACACAGCACTGGACACAATGTAGCTACATACAAGTGGCACAATACACTACTTAGGCTTCAGGTTCTTTCAGGACCGCAGGGCTCTGTCTGGGCTGCTGGTGTCTCGTCTGCTCCAGGTGTCGGCCCGGTGTAGGGGGAGTCTCGTCGGGTGTGCCCTCACCCAAGGGGCACAGGACTGCTGCCGGGGGCCGCGTCATCCGGAGTGATCCGCTGGGCGGAGTGGAGGGAGGCCCTTCTCTTCATGGGCCTCGGCTGGAGGTTCGGTCCTTAGGGCTTGGACTGAACAGAGAGAGTAGGTGCGCTTGTCTGCACCTACCCTGGGGAGGAGGTCGCGCCCCGGTGTCCTGGGGATGCCTCAGTGAGTCTGGGGGCTGCAGTCGCCTCTAGGTCGGGTCGCCGTCAGGTATGGTCTGCGACGTCCTCACCCGCAGATGTCCAACAGCTGGTGTCCTCTCGTCCAGGTGCCGGCTTGATCGCTTGTACTCCAGGGGTCACAATGGGGCCTTTTCAGACCTCATCCAGTTGTAGCTTCTCCTGGGGGCTGCTTCTGTGGGGAAGAGAGGAGGAATGTCTCACTCGGCCACAGGAGGAGTGGGCCGAGCCAGAGACGTCCTTCTTGGGGGAAGTCACAAGGGATGAGGGATGGGTGGTGCTTATTCCCTCCCTGGCATGGCTAGTGGCCGTCGCCAAGGTCCCGAGAGCAGCAGTGGTAGAGCGGCTAGAGGCCGTCTCTCTCCTGCCGGTGTGGCTAGTGGCCGTCACCGGGGCTCGACTTCCGGCATGGCTTGTGGACAAAGTGTGGCTAGAGGCCGTCACCTGTCCACTGGTGTGGCTAGTGGCTATCACCGCTGCCTTATTGGGAGAGGAGCACCTGGTGGCTGTTACTTGCCCTCCAGTGCGCCTAGTGGCCATCACCAGAGTCTCGTTTCCCGAATGGACTGTGAGTGTAGTGCGGCTAGTGGCCATCACTCACTCACTGGTGTGGCTAGTGGCTGTCACCGAGGTCCTGTGAGGCGAGAGGACTGCAGGAGAGGTGTGGCTAGTGGCCGTCACCTGATTGCTGGTGCGGCTAGAGGCCATTACTGAGGTCCAGCTCTCAGGAGCAGCTGCAGAAGGTGACCGTCTCTCCCCTAGTGCAGCTAGTGGCCGTCACTGGTTTCTGCAGAGGGGGGAGGATGCTGCTATGGTGCGGCTAGTGGCCTCCTGCCTAGTGCAGCTGGTGGCCATCACTTGGGTGCTGTCAGTCCCACCCCGAACCTGTCCAGCGCTGTTCCGGCTGGAGAGTAACCTGCTGGGACTGCAGAGCTGATGTTGGTCCATCGGAGGGTAAGAGGGGCGCAAGGTATTAAGGGACGTAGGCCTGTCTGGTCCTATCCCTTTACGTGCTTTACGGGCCTCCTGGTTGTCTCCTTGTGGGGTGGGTGTCGCGCCCCTGTTGTCCCTCTGTGGGGTGGTCATTGCGCCATCCCACCTGTGGCGCTCCCTCCCCTGGTGTTTCGTCGGGTTGGGTATTTCACTTCCTTCATTCCTTCCATCCTTCCTTCCTTACCAGTTTATTTTCTGCCTCTTTCAGGAAAATACTGTTAACTTGCTAAAGCGGGAGAGCAGCCGTGATACTGTATCTTTGTGTGTGTGTGTGTGTGTGTGTGTGTGTGTGTGTGTGTGTGTGTGTATATGTGTGTGTGTGTGTGTGTGTGTGTGAACAGCATAGCTCAAACAATTTCGACCCTATTTAGGTCCAACTTGGTGGGGAGGTTGACAGTCAGTGAAGGGGTTGACCTATTTATCTTGAAAGCAATAGGTCAAAGGTCAACGGCAAAAGGCAGGGTAAACTAAACAAACCATGGTGGAAGGACTGGGGGTCAGCCAAGGATGAGTAATTCGACTTTGAGAACAATAATTATATGGTCAAAATTACTGGGCGAGGTCAAAGGTGCGGGACTATAATTTCAACACTTCTGATTCGACGTTGGCCAGACTTGGTGGAAGGATTAAGGGTCAGCCAAGACAAAGCACCTTAGGACCCGCATACACAGAGACCGGGGCAGGAGAGGGAAGCCTTCACGTGGTTGCACTGATATGGCCAGGTGACGCCACTACCTGGTTATACAAACGTCCCTCAACCTCCTTTCTAACCCCCTCAACTTTCCATCCCCCCAAGAGAAGGTGGATGGACTGCAGGAGAAGGGTTAATTCAGTCTGCAGTCTACTGGGTGCACATTCAGACGGGCCTGGGGTTGAAACTACTACACTATGGCCAGAATCGGACAAGACCGTATACTCGTCACCTTGGGAGGCTTCGCAACACTTTCTTTTTAGCGACTTTGCATATTACACCTTATTGCTCCGTTGTGCTTTATTTCTGCCATTTTAATATCGAAATACATTGCAAACATAACATGCGAGAATATAACCCACCAAATTGCAAAAAATAAATCGTTAAGGGGGAGGTGTTAGGTAGCCCTCTCTGATTCTCTGGCTGCGATTAGTACCGTACGCACTGGTATTTAAAAAAGACAATAGGAAGATTTTAAAGTGACAGGTATCCTTCTATACTCATTTTACGAAGAAGTGTTATGGAATTAATGTAAACCCGAATTACTCTGCTAAGCGAAATTAAGAACGAGAATCTGAGCCAAGTTAAAACGAAAGGAGTGTAGTCAACCCTTTCAATCCTAACTTCTTCTTTTTTCAATCTTCCTTCCACCAGACGATTTTCCTCAGCTTAGAGAGCCTGAGGTAGCGCAGGGGTTGCTGAAGGCTACATCTAACCCCCTCCTGTTCGAAATGTCTGGTAGTGGCAAGGATAGCAAAAACAACAAAAGAAGAAAAAAAAAAATAATACGCTACTGAACTGAGGGGCTGTGGCTGTCCTCACATCTCCCCGCCCCCCCTCCTGCCTACACACACACACACACACACACACACACACACACACAGTCACGACCTATAGATATTTTTGACGATATCGGATCGACTTTGTGGGACGATTTACACGCTTATAATCAATGGTATGGATGAAATATGACCCATTTGTACCATACTGCATAACATATACGAATATACAGGGTGTCCATAAAGTCTCTTTATAAAGGGGTTCATTTAACACTACATTAACTCAACATCTTTCATCAACAGGGTACCTGAAATACACAAATGCAATGTGATTAAAAACTTTGATAACCACTGAGTACATAGAACACATCTGATTAAGATATCTCATCAGTTGCCTTTGTAATATTTTTAAATTTCAAAGAGACTCTATGGACACCCTGTATCTTTGTATATACACGAGCGCGACGACTCAGCGACTCCCTGAGCTAGTAACTGAAGGCATTAACTCTAAAGACGCCATTAATTCTCCACGTCCAGAGAACCCACCATGACAAATTTCGACATAAAAAAAAAATTGAAAAGTAAAAAAACCTCTCCTGCCCTTAACATCCACGCATGAAAAGTGATGATCGCCGTAACTGTGCCCCAATGCGCAATATTTCAACGACATTCCTTTTCAAAAATATTTATGGCGTACAAAGCCAGTCCCTGATCAGTTTCGACATGCATGCGTTCTTCGGCTGCCTTGAAAACTGTGGCCGTGAAGAACAAACATTCACTGTAATATATATGTGCGTGTGTGTGCGTGTGTGTGTGTTACATTCGCATTACAGCATGTCAAAAAATAAACAAACAAGATACAAATAGTGATGCAGATAATTTTAATTCCGGGTGCCTATCGCTGTCAAACATAACGGAAGTGACGGTTGCAGTATATTAAACACTGCACCAAATTTACAGTGAAGGAGGGAAAGCTTTGAAGGAAAACGAATACGAACATGAAATCACTGAACACTCCTATAGGTAGCCACAGCACGCCATGTGAGAGAGAAAAAAATATTTGATTGATAAACTAAAATTGCTAATCCGACCACGTCCCACGACCTGTATTTATTATGCCTCAGTATTGCCTAGGCTGGATGTGTGCCTATAACAGCTCCATCTTAGAGGAATTATACTCTATCCACTTTAAAAATGAACTAGAATCGACAGCTCTACCTCCAGTACTGAGCTGTGGCAAAACATTAACACTAGAATACGTCACTAGTCACGATGAAGTGCTGAGGAAAGAAGGTAGTGCCGAATACTTGCTTACGCTGCCACTGAGGTAAGAAAAATATGCTGCAAAGAAGGGCAAGGGACTCCGCCGCGCTAAGGTGAGCGAATTATAAGCTTGCAAGATTAATGATGCAAGTCGTCATGCAACACTGCCAAGATTTTCAGCAAGAAGGATTAACATGTCGGATATACAAACAGATTTTCCAATACACCCGCGGGGTTGGTGGATGTCACGATGTTTGAAATTTTAAATCCTATACGTTGAATGAGAGAGAGAGAGAGAGAGAGAGAGAGAGAGAGAGAGAGAGAGAGAGAGAGAGAGAGAGAGAGAGAGAGAGAGCACATATATAACATTCCTCTTCCACGCCAGGTGCTCTCTCTCGTGTGTTGGGGGGACGGCCCTGTTAGCGTTATCAATGTCTAACTTCATCCATTTATTCCTGACGCGCTGCCACACCCACGCCCACATCAGCAGACCGGGCCAGCTCCACATCAGGCCAGCTTATAGAGGAACGCTATTTTCGACCTGAAGCGGCACAAATAAAACCCTTCTCTTATATAATTACCTGGATTTCAAAATTATCCCTTATGTGGGCGATGAGGTGAAAAAAAAATATTGTGGAAAGTTCATGTGTTTTTTGAGGGAAAATTTTATGAGATTCTGCAGAAAATCTATATCTGTGTTAATTACGAAATGCCAATAAAGGATGATGTGGAGGTATAGGGTGGTGGTGGAGGTAGGTGGTGGTGGAGAGGTAGGGTGGTGGTGGAGAGGTAGGGTGGTGGTGGAGAGGTAGGGGGGTGGTGGAGAGGCAGGGGGTGGTGGTGGAGAGGTAGGGGTGGTGGTGGAGAGGTAAGGTGGTGGTGGTGGAGAGGTAGGGTGGTGGTGGAGAGGTACTGGTGGTGGAGAGGTAGGGTGGTGATGGAGAGGTACTGGTGGTGGAGAGGTAGGGGGAGAGAGTTGGACAGGTAGCGGGGGAGGTGGAGAGGTAAGGTGGAGGTGGAGGTAGGGTGGTGGTGGAGAGGTAAGGTGGAGGTGGAGAGGTAAGGTGGTGGTGGAGAGGTACTGGTGGTGACATATGTATAACACTCCGGTGAACTATCGTACGTGACTCCTATTAATACAGAGCCTCCTAAGCCAAACTGGGATCCTCTCTTTGTTCAAAAATAATGCTTACGAAAGGGCGGGGTGGGGGGGTCCTCTGTGTCACAATAGTTTTTAAGTGAAAAGTGGGACTCCATTTGTGAAGCAGCGCCCCCTGAGTGAAGTAGAGGACCTCCATTTGTCACAGCCTGCGTTTAAATTCAATGGCAGGAGTCCAGGCTCTCCATTTGCCACAGAGAGCCTCGTAAATATCATAAAGACTGCATCCATATTTCCTAACTGGGAGAGGCAATCACTCCCACTGTGAAGAGCCTAAAAGCTGTACTTTTGCGTAACGGTAATGAACTCCCATCAATCCAGTTTCACATTCCGTGGAAATGAAAGAAGGCTATGACAATGTGAAGATTTGTCTGACAAAGATCGAGTACTCACATCACAACTCGGTGGTGTGTGGGGATTTCATAATGATTTTGTTCCTACTTGGAATGCAAGGCGGTTATACGAAGTACTCATTTTTTTTTTTTTATATATATGCTTGTGGGCCAGCCGGAGCGATGCATAACAGTTCGTGAGGAAAGACTGGCCTCTCAGAAAGGGTCTCACACCAGGCTCGTGCAACGTGCTGAGAGCTCCACTAATCTCCAGAGAGAAGGTACTGCTACCGCCACTACGCATAAAACTTGGTCTTGTAAAACAATGCGTGAAAGCCATCGACAAGGATGGCGATGCGTTTCTGCATATCTGATCACTGTTTCCCAAGTTGAGCGTGGCAAAGGTGACTGCCGGCATCTTCACTGAGCTGCAAGTTCAAAGAAAGCTTGCAAGTCGTGAACTCCCCGGTAAAATGACCAATGATGAAGAGTGCACTTGGATTGCTTTCAGAGGGGTTGTGAAAGGTTTTCTTGGCAACCAGATAATACCAGATTCCGCACAGCTCGTTGATGACCTGATCGGCGCGTTCCACCGGCTTCGATGCAGAATGTCAATCAAATTACACTATCTGCATTCCCACCTTGGTTTCTTCAAAAGCAACTTGGGTGCAGCCAGCAAGAAGCATGGCGACCGGTTCCACCAGGACATTCCGCTGATGGAAACCAGATATCAGGGCAGGTGGAACGAGGCAATGATGGGTGATTACGTTTGGGGATTGTTGCGTGAGTGTCGTTACAGCTGCAAAAGAAAGTCAAGATCAAAAGCGCATTTCTAGATACTATGTCCCTGCATTCCTTGTGGCGTTACTGTTTGCTCATTTTCTAGTTATATTCATAACATACCCCCGGAAATATATATATATTCTTTGATATTCTCAACATTCTCGAAATGGTAACAAGTCGCAGTTCCTGTCCTTGTACGATAGATCTGTTGTTGCATAATTCCTGTAACTCAAGATTTACACAAAAGCAAAAAGCATATTCGGAATCTACGCGTTGACATTGATCAGAAACAGCGTAACCAAGACCATGACCCTGAATTTTACTCCATAATCTCATAATTGAATATCTTAACATGTGTGGAGGAGCAGGGAAGGGAGAGAGGATTGGGGGGCTTGCAGTCTAGTGGTACTCTAGTCCAAGTTGCTATATTTCACTCTGGAGGGCCTAGATATTGGAGTGGGGAGAGGAAATGAGGGGGATATGAGGGGGGATGGAGGGGAGAGGGAAGGGAGGGGGATACGAAGGGAGAAGGATGGTGGGGAGAGGGAAGGGGCGGGGGTCGTAATCCACACACACTCTTCCTCAAGGCACCGTTGTTGTCCTCTAGATGAAACAACACACACGCAAATACTCAATTATTCAAGAAACACACATACGGTCAGGTAATGGCGGGATGTGTTTTTACTGGTGCCGTAACGACCTGTGTGTGTGTGTGTGTGTGCGTGTGTGTGTGTGTGTGTGTGTGTGTGTGTGTGTGTGTGTGTGTGTGTGTGTGTGTGTGTTGTACGGAAGAGAACAAAGCTTGAAATCAATGCACCAAACCCCTTCCTAAATCATACATACTTTCCATCAACCATACATATTTTCATAGCGGTTTAGTAGTCACTTGAAAAATATATATATATTCCACGTGTAATATTAAAGTAACAACCTGCATGTGGGAATTCTGCCACAATGAAAAAAATTGATTTGTGGTAGAAACAAAGGAAAATAATGTCATCGAGTTGAATGTCTCTCTCTCTCTCTCTCTCTCTCTCCACACACACACACACACACACACACACACACACACATCTGCTGCTTATCAGTAGAAACACAATATCCATTTTAATTAATAAAGAATGATGTATTAGTAGTGTACGCGACTTCACTGCCATTCTTTATTTTATTTTATTAGGCGTTCACTGCTCTATGTATCAATTTTAGTGATCCTAATTCTTTACTACCTCGCTTCCACTTCCGTCTCTGATTCCCCTGCTCTGCGCATCATATATATAAGTCTGCTCGGCCCACTGGTTGCTCTATAGCTGCTGTTGTAGAGGGCCACCGTTCTTCTCCTAGAGCTATCAATAGTGGTGTTCCTCAGGGCTCTCTCGTATCACCAACTCTCTTTCTTGTATTCATCAATGACCTTATAAGCTGAATATCTAACCCAATCCACTTATATGCTGATGACTTTACCCTTCAACTTTCCATTTGCTTCCTTCATCGTCCATCTCTGCAGTAACTTCAACAAACGAGGCATGAGGCTATGGCACACCTAACATCTGACTTGGCACTATCTCTGATTGGTATAAGAGGATTCTTGTTTTTAATTAATCAAAAACTCAGTTTTTACATCTTTCAACCAGACAAAATCCTCCGTAGAAGAATCCTCTAATTTTTACCAATACCCAAATCAATCCTGCATCA
>JAGKTI010023926.1:0-14591 GCA_018397915.1 Birgus latro
CCCCTCTCATGGCCCGGCCAGAAATGGTAGTCTATTTTAGCTAACACTAGAAGGATTTATTCAACTGAGTGAGTCACCAAGGCCTAATAGTGTTAAAGACCAGTGACATTATAGAAGCCTGTTTCAGTCCAGCTATTAAACTGAACTATTCACCTCAAATGCCATTCATATTTTATGTACATTACATTGTATATAGCCTACTCTGCAGTACCCTAGATAGCTTTTAGTACCCCATATACTCCAAATAGCTCCTATTGTACAATGCCAGCTGATCGACTGTCTCGTATAATTTCTCCCAGTCCTGTATCGCTAGGTACACCCTTGTGTCCACTTCCCTCTAACTTTCCCTCTGTTGAGTACCACCTCTCCTCCTCTAAACCTCACGTTCTCTTATTAACTGAGACTCAGTTGTCTGAAGCAACTGACAGCAAACCTTTTCTGTATCATTCTAAATTCTCTATACTCATTTCAAAGCCAAAGGTGGCTGTTGTGTATATGTATGCAACGGCTTATCCTGCTCTCGTGTTCCTGAACTTGATTCTTCTGAATTTTCTACTCTCTGGCTTCGGCTTTCCTGTCATTCTCTGACTAAATCTATCTGTGCTGTTTACTTATCCCCTAATTCTACCGGCAATGAAAAATTCTTCGACTATCTTGCTTCTGTGATGGAATACAGCCTACCCGTTTCTCCTTTCTCTGTAATCTCCATTCTAGGATATTTCAATGTTCACCACCACCTTTGGCTCTCCTCTCCTTTCACTGATCCACCTGGTGATTAAGCCTACATCTTTTCTATCCTTAATGACATAGTGCAGCTTGTACACCTCATTCCCCGTATCCCTGACTGCCTTGGCGAGAGTTCCAATATTCTTGACCTCTTCCTTACAACAAATCCTTCTCCTTACACAGTTAATTTCTCTTCTCCATTGGGCTCCTCCGACCACAACCTTATTAGCTTAACCTGTCCTATCACTTCAGTACGGCCTGTGGACCCTCAAGAGAAACGTCAGTTGTGGCATTTTGGAGCTGCTGATTGGGAGGCTCTCAGGCAGTACTTCTTTGATTAATCCCTGGAATGATTATTGTTTCCATGGCCGGGAGCTATCTGAGTGTGCCATGCGCATTACAGTGGTTATTCTCACGGGCATGAAAGCATACATTCCTTTCTCATATCCTTTGACTAACGCAGAAGAGCCTTGGTTTAATCACGCTTGTTCTAATGCTGTCCACAAGGAGAAGGCCTATAAAAGGTACCGGTGCCAACCCACTCCTGAATCACATCTTTTTTATGTTTCTGCCCCGAATCGTGTTAAGTCTGTTTTTTGCACTGATGAAAATAATTTCATCAGTACTAAATGCCCCCCCTTTGGCGGAAGGGACACAGTCTGGCCGCACTATGGGGTGGTACTACTACCCTGCGGCCAGGGTGTGATAGGAAGAATTCTGCCACCGTATTCCCTGCGTGTTGTAAAAAGCAACTAAAAGGGGCAGGGTGAGGGGACTAGCGATCCCCTCCTCTGTTTTCTTAGTTCCTACAATGAGACAGGGAATAGAAAGGAATGGGAAAATCAGTTATCCCCGTACCCTGAGGATTGGGTCTATGAATGTGCATGGATGTAATACGATTGAGGCTAAAAAGGGGGAGATTGGGAGAATGTTTGTGAGAAAAAAGTTGGATTTGTTAGCTTTGAGTAAAATAAAGATGAAAGTGAAAGGCGAGTCTAAGTTTGGAAGTGTGGATGGAAGATTGTCAGGTGTTGATTGAGGAAGGGCGAGAGAAGGTGTGGCCTTGTTAGTGAGCTCGGAAGTGCAGCAGTGAGTGGTTGAATGGAAGGAGGTGTAATCGAGACTGATGTGGGTGAAAGCGAAATCTGAACGTGAGTTATGGGTATTTGTGAATGCATATGGGCCTGGTGTCGAAAGCGATCCCAAAAAAGAGGGAGTCATTGTGGAATGATGTTGATGAGTGTCTGCACAGTTTTGGAGCGAATGTGAATGTGGTAATGATGGGGGATCTGCATGCTAGAGTGGGAAATGTAGCAGTGGAAGATATAGTTGGTATGCATGGTGTGCCTGGAAGAAAAGAAAATGGGGAACGAACGATAGGGATGTGTCTTGAGCGAGAGATGGTGATTGGAAATACCTTGTTTGAGAAGAAAGTTATTTATAAGTATATATGGGTGAGACAGGAACGTGGAAGGGTTGTTGATAGAGCTTTAATGGACTATGTGGTTGTGTCCGGGAATGTAATAGGAAGATTGTTGGATGTGAGAGTTTTGAGAGGGGAGGGTGGAGGTATGTCTGACCACTAGCCGGTGGAGGGAAGTTGAGAGTAGGTAAGAGATGGGTGAGAGCTAGGAGAGTTAGGTGTGGCAGGGAGGTTTTGAAAGTGAGTTGGATGAAAGTGAGAAAATGATAGAGTATCAGGAGAAATTGAAAAATGAGTGGAATGCGGTGAAAGATGAGGAGAAAGGCAGTGTGGAGCAGGAATGGCAGTTGTTTAAGAGTGCTGTGGTGGGGCATGCGGAAGAGGTGTGTGGTGTGAGACGAGTGGGTGGTGGTGTAAGAAAGGTAAGTGAATGGTGGTGCGAGGAAGTAAGTGTGGCTGTGGCTGAGAAAAGACGTGCATATGAAGTGTGGCTGCAGAGGAAGAATATGGTGTCATATGAGAGGTATAAGGAAAAGAGGAATAAAGCGAGAAGGGCTGTGCGTGGCAGCAGATGAAAGGTGGGGTAGGTGGTTGACTGAGAATTTTCAACATAATAAGAAAATATTTTGGACGGAGGTGAAGAGGGTGCGAAAGGGAGAGTCTGGGAAGGAAGAGCGAGTAAAAGCAGGGGATAGAAAGATGTTCATTGTGATGGATGCAGTAAGGAAGAGGTGGGTGGAGTATTTTGGAAGACTTAAATATGGAGGGGGAAAGGGAGGCTGAGATTGTGGCAGATGGAAGGGTGCAAGGAATATATGTGTTGGGAGAGTTGAATGATTCTTTGATCACGATGGAGGAAGTGGAGGAGGCAGTAAAGGAGATGAAAGCAGGGAAAGCTGTGGGTATGGATGGGTGTGCTGTGGAATGCCTGAAAGTTGGTGGAGTGACTGTGTGTTTTGTGAGAGGTATGGTGCAAATTGACTGGACAAGTGCTTGTGTAGTTCCACTGTATAAAGGTATGGGTGATAATTATGAGCGTACTAGCTTCAGGGGTATAAGTCTGTTCAGTGTTGTAGATAAGGTGTATGGTAGTGTTAATTAAGAGAGTTAGAGAGGGTACAGAGGGAGTGATTGGTGATGAGCAGTGTGGCTTTAGGAGAGGGAGAGATGCGAGATTCAGGTGTTTGCTGTGATACAGGTGTGTGAAAAGTATTTACCGAAAGGTAAGGATGTGTTTTGGGTGTTCAAGGGGTTCGAGAAAGTGAGGCTTTGTGGACTGTTTTAAGATTGTTTGGAGTTGATGGTAGGATGCTAAAAGGAGTGAAAAGTTTTTATGTAAATAGTAGAGCCTGTGTAAGAGTTGGAAATACTGTGAGTGATTGGGTTCCCGTAAGAGTGGGGCTGTGGCAGGGATGTGTGATGTTGCCTTGGTTGTTTAACATTTATATGGAGTGTGTTGTAAGGGAGGTGAATGCAAAAGTGTTAGGTGCAGTCTGGTGAATGCTGAAGGCAGAGAGTGGAATCTGCATCAGCTGCTGTTTATGGATGATACTGCACTGGTGGCTGATTCAGAGGAGAGATTGAGACAGTCTGTAGAGGAGTATGGAAGGGTGTGTGAAAGGAGGAAATTGAGAGTAAATGAGAATAAGAATAAAGTGATGAAATGTACGAGGTTGGTAGAAGGTATGAGGATGAATATAATTTTGAATTGTGAGTTGCTTGAGGAGGTAGAGTGTTTTAAGTATTTAGAGTCACGTGTTGCTGTGGATGGAAGAATAGCTACAGAAGCGAAGTTTAGAATGAATGAATTAGGAAAGGTGCTGGGAGGAATGAAAAAAGTATTTTGATGTCGTTCGCTTAGAATGGATGTAAAGAGAAGGCTGTATGAAGGTGCTGTGGTACTGACTGCGTTATATGGGGGTGAAACGTGGAATATGGCTGTAGCAGAGAGGAAAAGTTTGAATATAATGGAGATGAGGTGTCTGAGGAGTATGTGTGGAGTGATGCGTATGGATCGAGTGAGAAATGAAGTGTGAAGGAGAACTGGAGTTCTGCGGGAGATGACTGATCGAGTTGAGCAGAGGGTGTTGCAATGTTTGGGCATATGGAGAGAATGGATGACAAGTGATTTGCGAAAAAGATAACTGGATTGGATGTGAGAGGCGTAAGGCTGAGAGGAAGACCACGAATAGCATGGATGGATAGTGTTAAGAGAGCGCTCGATGCGAGAGGGATGTCTGTTGAACAAGGAAGAGTGGCTCAGCGTGACAGGAATGGTTGGAGAGAAACTGTGAATGAATAAATGGCGACGCAGCCATGAGGGGATACTCTACTGAGTTTTGTCTGATCAGCTAATCAGGTCAATTGTGAGTAAGGGGTTGGGTCCATTATGATGTGGCAGGGGTAGACTAGCTTTGCTGTCGGGCCCTGCTGCGAATGTCGCTGATTGCACTTGACAGTTAACCCTCTTGGGGGTTTGGTGCAGTGAAGATCTGTCCCTTCTCCTCTTGGGGCTAAGATGTGAACGAATGTGTGTGTGTGGATGAGTAAATTGGGAGTGTGTCACCCTGTCATGGCTACCACCCTTTCTTTGGGGGAAGCAGCCTTGGTATATACTCGTAAATAGACAGAGACTAAATACTCTCAGCTCTCCAACTCGAATTCTTCCTGCTCCTTCTGGCACATTGCCAAAAAGCTTTCTAACAACCTTACCTCATCATCCTTCCCTCCTTGTTGCTACTCCGATGGCTCTGTAGCTATTTCATCTACTAATAAAGCAACTCTCTTCACTCAGACATTCTCCTCCAATTCCACCTTAGACATTTCCGGTGCTGTTCCTCCATCACTTCCTCCCTCTGACTTCCTCATGGCTGTCATTAAAATGCCTTCAACTGATGTATTTCCTGCCATCACTGGCCTCAATACTAACAAGGCATATGGGCCTGATGGGATAACTCCTGTTGTTCTCAAGAACTGTGCTTCTCTTCTTACACCCTGCTTAGGTAAACTAATTTGCCTTTGTCTTTCAATTTGTACCTTTCCTTCTTGCTGGAAGACTGCTATCATTAAGCCAGTCCCAAAGAAGGGTGACCATTCCCAGCCCTCTAACTATTGCCCAAATGCTTTAACATCCTGTGTCTCAAAAGTTTTCGAGTCTATTCTTAAATGGAAATTTTAAAACAATCTTTCCTATCACAGCCTTCTTTCTGATCATCAGTATGTGTTCCGTCAGGGACACTCCACTGGCGATCTTCTCACCTACCTTTCAGACTCCTGGTCATCCTCCTTTCGGGACTTTGGCGAAAGCTTTGCCATTGCACTTGACATCTCAAAGGCTTTCGATTGAGTCTGGCACATATCTTTAATTTCCAAACTGCCCTCTTTCCTTCTATCTGTGCCTTCATCTATGATTTCCTTTCTGGTCGTTCTATAGCTGCTGTTGTAGACGGCAACCGTTCTCCTAGATCTATCAATGGTGGTGTTCCTCAGGGTTCTGGCCTATCACCAACTCTCTTCCTTTTATTCATCAATGACCTAAGCTGTACATCTAATCCTATCCACTCATATGCTGATGTTTCCACCCTTCACCTTTCCATTCGGCTTCCACAATGTCCATCTCAGCAGTTGCTTCAACAAACAAGGGATGAAGCTATGGCACACCTAATGTTTTACTTGGCTCGTATCTCTGACTGCGGTAAAAGTAATCATGTTGTTTTTAATGCATCTCAGACTCAGTTCTTACACCTATCAACCCGACAAAATCTTCCGCAGGAGTACCCACGAATGTTTCATAATATCCAGCTCAGTCCTGTATTATCCTTAAACACACTTGGGGTTTCATTCTCTCAGGATTTATCTTGGAAAAGATCATATTACACATCTTGTAAAATTTGCTTCCAAGAGATTATGTGTGCTAAGCCAACTCCATGCCTTCTTTACTCCTGCACAGTTGTTGACTTTATACACAGGTTTTATTTGCCCTTATATAGAGTACAACTCTCATGTATGGGGAGGCTCCCTACATACAACTCTTCATCTCATTAACTCTCGTCCTCTTACTGGCTCCCTTCAGCCTGTCTCATCACCACATTGTTGCATCTTTATTTCTTTTCTATTGCTCTTTCAGTGATCACTGCTCCTCTGAACTGTCTGCTTGCATCCCTCCACCTCCACGATGGGCGTGTAGCACCCATCTAGCAACAACTCGTTTCACATTTCTGTCCAACGCTCTAATGCAAGAGTTAACCGTTACTTCCAGTCCTTCATTTATGCAACAAGTCAACTCTGGAACTTCTCCCTTTGTCTGTATTTCCTACTTCCTACGATCTCCAGTCTTTCAAACGCGGTGTGTCGAGGCATCTCTAAATGAACGGATCTTGAATTTGGCTCTCTTTGTATTGTTTTTGTTTTTTCTTGGAAATAACGGGTGCAGACTCCTGGCCTTTGGTTTCTTCCTCCTTGCTTTAAAAAAATCTTCCATGGACTACTTTTTGAAATAAACAAGTACTGTGGAAACTGTAGGAATGTGAATTAAAATCAAATAAAGTAGAGGCCCCTTTAAGGGGAAAATTACACCAGCCGTGAGCCGATACATATCTAGCGTGGCTCAGAATATGACCTTGACCTTGACCTACTTTCACCAATTTCGAACCCGTCCACGATTTTCATTCCCTCTACACACCTGTAAAATTGTGTGATGGCATCTTGAGCGGTTGAAAAGATATCAAGGTATCGTGCTAACAGACACACAGACAGACAGACAAACTGAAACAATAGCAGCATCGCTATCACGGCTGGTAATTAATACAAACTGTCAAGGAAACATTGACAAGATATAAAAACTGAGAGTATGACAAAGTAATTGATGAACTCTGACCTGCTGAGGGTGCGAGTTGGAATGTCACAACTTTAACCTGAGAAGCCATCAGCACCAGGACTACGACACTAATACCATTCACTGTGCTTCTGCTGGCATAGTCCAAGTGGCTGTGTCTACACTGCATGACATTTTCTGGAAGGAAGGAATAAAACAGTCATCATAGTACCAAAGGATAATACAGTTTCTTAACTCACGTTCTTCGGGTGGTTTAACATCACGCTGCATCTCTTTGCAGGTATCAATGTTGAAAATTGTCATTTTTTGCACATATACAGTATATCTCAGAAATCATACCATCTAGAACAATCAGTTAACTACCAGAATATTCATTAATTCATCCTTTTTCTAATGCAAGTTTCCCGAGGCCATTAGGCCAAGTCATTGTGGAGCAAAAAGGAGGAGAACTGAGGTAACTTTTGACCCCTCAGATAAATTGTGTTCGAATGTCGGCAGTGGCTGCAGCTGGCTGTCAAGCACTGTTCCCTCACATCGCCGTGCTGCCTCCCTAGACATTTCCCCATTCGTGATGCATTTATCATTCTCCTGTACGTGTGGTACTTACCATTTCGCCTGTTCTTCAACCAGTCCAGAGTGATATTGTTCCTGATTGTGACTGAAAATCACAGACTTAGTCTAAAATCATTTTTCACTTTTTTTTTTTTTTTTTAACTTTTAAAACTTGGTGCACTAGCCTGTGCTAACTCCAATTTTTCTATAAATCTCCTATTTTAATTTTTTGCACTGCAAAAATTATGAATCAGAAGGCACTCAGTTCTATCCATGCTGATTACTGAAGGATTCACTTATTTTTTTTTGTAGGCATTTATATAAAGAATGAAAGTAATACGAGTATAAGTGGCTGGGGAATGACTGAGAGATGGTGGGATGTGAGAAGAGAGGAAGAAATCAGTAGGATGGAACTTGTGGAAGCAATGAAGAAAGTCAAAATGGGATAAGCCCCAGAAATTGATGGAGTGTTTGGTGAAACGCTGAAGCATGGGAGAGAGATAGTAGTAGAATGGATGTGGAAGATGTGCAGACTGGCCTGGGAGGAAGGCAGAGTCCCGGAAGATTGGATGTCAGGTATAATTATCCCCCTGTACGAAGGAAAAGGGGAATAAGAAATGTGTGGTAATCGTAGATGCATTTGTCTTCTTAGTGTAATAAGAAAAGTATATGGCATGATACTTATTGACAGAGTTAGAGAAATAACAGAGGAATTAGTTGGAGAAGAACAAGGAGGTTTTATGAAGAGATGAGGTTGTGTATATCAGATATTCATTCTTAAATCTTTAGTGGAAAAGTTTCTAGAGAAGGGAAAGAAGTTGTATGTGGCCTTTATGGATTGGAAGAAAGCATGTGACAGGGTGGATAGACAAGGATTGTGGAAAAGCAGGGAAGTTGTTGAATGCGGTGAAGAGTATGTATGAAGGTACTATGGCTGCAGTGTGTGTGGATAGTGAACTGAGTGAATTTTTCAATTTGAAGGTTGGATTGAAACTGGGATATGTCATGTCTCCAAGGTTGTTCAATCTGTATATGGATGAGGTTATAAAAGAGATACAAGGTAGGGCAGTGGATGTTGGAGTGGCCCTAATGAGAGATGGCAGTGTTTGGAAACTCCTTGTAGCTACTGTTGTTTGCAGATGATACTGTGTTGTTGAGTGAAGACGAAGGGGAGCTGCAAGGCCTGGTAGATGAGTTTGCGAGAGTGTGTAAGAAACGGAATCTAAAGGTGAGTGTAAAGTTACGGTCTTAGAGAGATGTGGTCAGTGAATGTTCAGTGAGGTTGGGTGAGGAGCAAATGGAAAATGTGAGTGCGTTTAAGTACTTGGATAGTGTGATGAGTAAGGATGGAAGTTTAGAAGGTGAAGTCCTTGAAAGGAGTCAGCAAGGAAGAAAGGTTGCTGGTTCCATGAAAACAGTGATAAGAAGCAGGGAAGTGAGCACAGAAGTGAAAAAGTTACTAAATGACAGTAATGTGATACCAACTCTATTGTATGGAAGTGAAGCTTGGACCTTGCTGGAGAGAGAGTGAAGTGAAGAGTGAGAGCAGTGGAAATGAGATACTTGATAGGAGGATGTGGAGGCACATGGAGAGACAGACTGACAAATGAGGAAGTGAAGGAGTAATGTGGTGTGGATGTGGATGTGATATGAAGCGTTAGGAGAAACACACTGAGGTGGTTTGGCCATGTGGAGAGGAAGGAGAGTGAGAGACTGACGAGGAGAGTGCATGTGAGTGAGGTGGAGGGAGGGAGAGGGAGGGGGAGGCCAAGGCTGAGATTGAGGGATGGAGTGGAGAGGTAAATGAGAGAGGGGTGTGTGAGCTTGGAGCAGGGCAGCGAAATGGCGGGGGAAATAGTGACAAGTCCACTTCATTTGCAGCTGTCGGAACCATATCATCATCCTTGTTTTTCTAAATATAAACATATCCAAATGTACAGTAAAACACCAATTTTGTGGCACTTTTGATTCCCGAGTTTAGCCGGAGGAATCGTTTAGCCATATTAACTGAGGCCACATATGTCACATATTATAATTCAATAGGGACCAACAGAGATCACGTGCAATAATTCAACAATACACCTCTGACCCACTAACCTTGAGTGAAATCAAAATCATATTCTAATTTAATTTCTCCAAGGGCAACTGATCCTGGTTCGTAATCAAGTTACCTAACAAGTCCACTTCATTCGACACTGTCAAAACCATTCCATCATCACTTGATCATGTTCAGTAGTCTTGTCATCTTTCATTGTTATTCTAATGTTCATTTGCTTCTTCAAAACACGGTGTGCATAGAATTTTTTTTCTTCGCCTTTGCTTTCTTTTATCACAAACTCTTGACTAACCAATAACATTTGTGTCACACTACTTCTGCACGGGAACACCTATGCCCACTTTTTTTTTTTTCAACAGCTCTTCCTTATCCTCCTTTATTGTGTGTGTGTGTGTGTGTGTGTGTGTGTGTTTTGCATAATAAAAAATTCTTATCTCACTGAATCCTTCCAAATAGCTGTTAATATGTCATTGTGACCGGAGAGGTGAATGAAAATACAC
Organism: Birgus latro; assembly: GCA_018397915.1. Classification (NCBI taxonomy): domain Eukaryota; kingdom Metazoa; phylum Arthropoda; class Malacostraca; order Decapoda; family Coenobitidae; genus Birgus; species Birgus latro. Next base: position 10,092 of record JAGKTI010023926.1, read on the forward strand.
AAGAAGATACGGGATGCCAGTGCAGTAAGTCACTGAGTAGCTACTGTACAGTTATCTCCACTTCCAACGAGTATAGCGGGTGGTGTGTTTGGTGGAATGTGGCACTGCTATGTTTGTGTAGTACGATAAGTAAATGGTCAGACCAGGCAGAGTTTCCCCTCCGCTACAGTATGACCGACAGAAACAATGTTCTATCAAGTCATACTCTATCTGCAAATACAGGTGTTTGCCACGTAGATATAATGGACGGTAGAGAGAACAAATAGTAATGCCACTGGCTCTCATTTTTTTTCTCTCTCTCTCTGACAATAGCTGTGAGACGAGATGGAACGGAGGGGAGAAGGGACAGGTTGTGGGGGCACATGTATCGACACTTTGTCGTGTTTCGTTAAGATGCAGGCTATGACTATGCAGATGTTCTGATGTGATCTGTAACTCTGTACGCAGTAGCGTGTATTGGATGAATGTTGGAGTCTAAATGTTCATTATACAATGTGCTGAACAACTGTAGTTGTGCATAAATGTTAGAAGGAGAGATGCCTGGTGTTTCGAAACGTGGTTCACATGAATCTAGTGAGTGTGTGACTCAACTGCTGCAACATTTTTGTGACAAACAGGTAGGTCACAAATGATTCATGATTATGAATGTGACAAAACGGTCGTGCCATGTTGTGCATCATCCAGTCAGTTTTATTGTGAGGAAAAGCAATCATTAGATTCGCAAACCATGGTATAAGTTGCATAGGATGATAGCTACTTTGAGTGTTATACAGCTATTGGCTTGTTGTGCGAAAATGTTGTGCAGCCATCATACTGATGGATCACAAAGAGGTAATGAGATACTGTATATGCATAATGAATGCATATCTGATAGTATAATAATTGAAATAACGGTGTTACAGGTGTCCAGTCTGCAAATGATGTCGCTTACTTTGAGTGCTATTTCATTAGTTTGGATAGTTGTAACACATTGTCCACAAACACTGATCATCGTTTATCGTATTTTCTTTAAAACATTCACACTGCTTTCATACAAATATTACACATTCATGCCCTCCACAGCTCCAGATGCATTATTTAATAGTGTGTCTACGCTCACACACTCATCTAGAGAGAACAACATTTACCTTACCATCACCAAACATCACATATGTTGGTGATGACCCCACTCCCAGCTGCCCACCTCCTCACTCGCTCCTAGTCCACACCAGTCCGCTTCCACACACACCATGCCACCAATCAGGGTGGTCAAGCCCCTTCCCCCCACTATTCCTGCAACATTTCCTTCCTATACCCACTGATCAACATCTCCTCAATTCCCCCTTACGCACCAAATATTCTATTATGTTTTTAACTGCCTTCGGAATATCGATTTCACTGTCCAGTGTCGTGGGAACGGCATAGCGGATAGCTGTAATATCAAATTCTATCGTCGAATTTGAGGTTATTGTAAATATCGTATGATGGCTCTAAACAACTATACTGTGACGACGTTTCGCTTCCCATCTACAATCACCACCACCACCACAGTGCCTGATACACATTACACATCATAATATTGAAGTCCTGTTTCCCTTTGTCAAACGATTGATATGTTGTGTGTCCATTGCCTGCCATGAAACTGCAAGGATAATATTGGGCTAGTATTCACTGTTACAGACGCATTTCGGTGGTGTGGTGTTGTTAGGAAAATTGAGTAGTCTAGCCTTGTTTGCGCAGGAGTCCAGTAATGCAACTGACCAATCCAGATTCAGGTTAACACAGTAGATGACGTCTGCAATGTTTGCGTGTGGTAAACGGACATACCGTATAACGAACTGCAACACTGGCCACAAAATGCGTGTCTGTCCGTTGTCTGCCATTATAGCACAGGGTTTTAGTTTGTAGCCACGGCTACACAAAATATATCGGTGGCGTGGTGCTGCTGGGATAGTGTAAAATTACTTATAGTTGACGTTTATTTGTGCAGAGAGTCTGCTAATACACTTCACCAACCTATTCACACTCGTGCCAAGATAGCAGCCAAAGCCGCGATTTTGGCCGCCACACTGACTGACCATTGAACACACTCTCACCTCCCAGCAGTCTGAATGAGGTCCAGTTTACACATAATAGAAACATTAATACACTGAACAGTGCAATTTTACACGTTAAGTAAGGACTTCTATGCACCGTGTCATCATACAGGCTGATACAGTATAACAATGCAAAGGATAAACTGGACACGCAAATTACCCTGCAATGTAGTAATGCTATTGGAATTCCACAATCACTTATAATGTGTCTCAGTAGATACCAGTGATGGAATTAACATTTTGATATGACTGCGGTGGTTCTTTAAAAATAAACTTCAGTGCTGATACGGTATTTAAGGGCAAACTTAACTTAAAAAAAAAAGAAGAAATGATAAGTGTCGTGTTCACAAGAACAGAAATTGATAGTTGCGAATGCTTAATTGTGAGAATTTCGTATTCACAGACAAGATACAATGGTGGCTCACAAAGTTAGTTAAAAGAAATATGAGAGAGAAGGGTCATCTTGGTTCACGATAGATTGTAGCATTATTAGTGTAAACATTGCTAACCAATCTCCTTAGTCTTTTGGGGGGTTTAATTCGGGTATTAGGGAAAAAAGTAAGTGTCAACTTGGGGACCCTGAACCAATTGAAATTTACTCCCACTTATTGCTTTATTTGGGTACTGAGAGGTTTCGTCATTAAGTTAGTTTGGCAGACCAATCAACCACGATCAAGGAGGTTTGACTGTTGGAATAGACTGGTATTTAAGTCTGACACCATCACTGACACTGGCATAGGTCATAGAAGACATGGGTAGGGTTAAGTGTAAGTAAAATGAGATAAGAACCAGGCAAACGTCGGGGATCACCACCAAGACATGTAGTGTAAGCAATCCATGTGATCACGCCCTACCCGGTAGACTAGCCTGGCGGACTGGGTATTTCAAGTGCCATCTCGTGACTGTATGTGAATTAAGACTTACCGGACTACCTAATGCAGGAATATCGAGTTTTACTTTTACTACAGACACACGTCATTGTCGTAAGATATATACACGTCACTGTTATAAAATGTATACATTTCTTTACTTTATTTTACCATTATATCTTAGTGTGCTTATCACGTACTGCGCTGAACACATTTTTCTATTAATCACTTACTTTTATTTCTTACTCTTTGAAAATGACATTATCAACAGGCACTTATATTTTATCCACGCTATTTGCTGACGTAATCACTTCTTTTCTAAAGTCACTTACAAGTAAGCCTTGATTATAGAAATAAATATATACATATACTATACCCACTTCATTGTCGTTAAAATATATACACACTATTATCAAAAATGAATACACCTCACTGCCGTACACATTATTTTACTAACGGGGCAGTTTTCAACTGAAAGGCAAATAGATCACCTTGTCTTGGGTTTTTCACGATCGTGGGGATCCTCAGTATTTGGCGGCGGCATTTTGGAGAGCGACAGTTCTTAAATGAGGGCAGACGTTTATCATGGAAGAGATAAGCTTCCTCCATTATCTTGAGGACTTCCCTCATGCCGGTCTGGAACAGAGTGAGGAAAATATCAACAAGATCCACTCCCTCCCTTCTTCTTCTTTTTCTTCTACTTCTTAATGCAGGCGAGATTGTGGCTGATACTTTTCCTGTTGTTGAATTCTTTGTAGATCATTTTGCTAGTGTGGCAGAGGATATAGATCCGCCTTTGGCATGCCACCATCGCCACTTGGAATCTTGTTGTCTCATTTTCGCCTCTTCAGGGGTAAAGTCATATCATGTCCTTTTCTCTACTTCTGAAACTTCAGGCGACTTAGTCACAGTGCCATGTTCCTCTCCTGGCTATGATGATATTCCTTGTACGTTTTTACGTCACATGTCTGATGGTTCCCTTTCATTTTTTTTGTTATTTTATTGTAGCAGAATCTGGTGTATTGGCTTGTGTCTGGCTTCTTGGGCTGTTGTTGTACAGTCGCGGTGCTTATCGTGCCCTGGGAACCTACCATTCAAAAGTGCGTCTGATTTCGTGTATAATGTGAGACGCATGTGATTTGTGTATAATAATATTCGTGTATAATATATTCGTGCATAATAATATGATTTGTGTATAATATGAAACGAAATCAGACGCACTTTTGAATGCTAGGTTGCCAGGGTACTATAATGACAACCTCAGAGTTGTGTACCGCGACTATAGTTATTTCCATCCCCCATGCTGGGGAAGGATTATATATGGGGAATAAATCATCAGCCTACTTCTCAGTATTGTTGTTAGATATGTTTCTTGTATCTTGGATAAGATAGTATCGGCTAATGTGCTCTTTTTGGAGAGATGACTACTTGACCTCTGTCCAGCATGGTTTTCATAAAATGTGGTCTACCTCTGATATCCCACTGTACTTCTGTCTGTGAGGCTTTCTCCACTAACCAGAACCAGGTCACGGTCTTCTGCGATCTGTAGAAGGCTT
>JAGKTI010023927.1:0-11173 GCA_018397915.1 Birgus latro
AAAGCCCTGTTAACTGTCCTTTTGAAACAACCTTGTGAGAATTCCACTGAAAAGGATAATTAAAGCTGGCTCTATCTCACAAAAACTAAGATGTCGTCCTTCTCTCTCTCTCTCTCTCTCTCTCTCTCTCTCTCCTTCAACCATACCTCCTTGGTCGGAGGGTGAGAACCAAAATTAATATTTCCTCATGCTGGCGAAGTATTAATGTGGAAATCGCGTCTGTAATAACAACGATGTGAAAATGACAATACTATAATGGTTATGTTTTTGTCTGACAGTCATACATATGTCACTGTTATAACATGATGGAATGCGAACATACTTAAGCACATTAAAGGACACACCCCAGCACTTACTTGAGAGTGTATGTGAGTGAGGTGGAAGGGGGAAGAGGGAGGAGGAGACCAAGGATGAGATGGAGGGATGGAGTAGAGAGGTATATGAGAGAGGGGGATGTAAACTGGGGGAGGGCAGCAAAATGGCAGGGACAGGGCGACATAGAGGTAATTTGATTGTGGCCACCCCTTACGGGATTAAGGCGTTTGGCTATTAATAGATAGATAAATAGATAGATAGATAGATAGACAGGTAGATAGATAGATATACTTGAAGTGGCCGCCGCTTTGAGAGTTTTGAAGGTTGATTGCGAGATAAAGAAGCCGTAATTGAAGAAACACATCCAGCCTCTCTGAACCACCTTTGAACTTAAGATGTGATTAGCCTGCATACCACTTTACGGAATGTTGTCAGCGTCAAGGCAGAGAAGAAACATTTATTTTACCTTCATGTTATACAGATAATACTGACGTTAACAGCCAGGCGACTTTCCTATCTCAGTTGCCTTTGTCCAGCCACTCATTGTTCGGGCTGTCTTGTATCTTGTTTCCTTCAATAGAACTTGCGTGTCGTCCATTTTCTGGGTACTGTTCCCTCTGTTCCTTAGGCTGGTTTTCCCTTCACCTCTGTCGTTAGTAGATATGCTGTTGATGTTCAGGCCACACCATTTAGCAAGACCCATAATGTCTGTGTGGAGTGTTTATCTTTGTAACTTCTGTGGGTTTGTGTTCCTTCGTGTGTGTGTGTGTGTGTGTGTGTGTGTGTATTAACAGTTTTTACCTCCTTTGTTCGATAATACAGACGTTCTTCAGTTACCTTCCTATCTCTCGAAATGGAGATGATGAACTGCAAGAAAATGGTAACTTCAGCCTGCAGTCCACTGGGTTCACGTTCAGATGGGCCTGGTGCGTCAACAAAAAATATCAACAGCAAAAACAACAACAAAAATAATAATAACAGTAGTAGTAGAAGCAGTAATAATAATAATAATAATAATAATAATAATAATAATAATAATAATAAGTAATAAAACTTGCCAAACGTCAGTCCTTAGGGAGTCTCCTAGATCCTCAGCAGTGCAACTTTTAATCCGACTATTCAGGTTGCATGGCTTTCCTCTGCAACATCGTCCAGCTTTGTCTCGCTTGCAAACCTGTCTCTTGTTTTTCTTTAGCTAAATTCAACCTGACATCTCACCTACTTTTTTCTTTACTTCTTGGTTGCCTGATAAGCAGGGTCGTATTATAGGCGACTTTGGAGATTGGTAACACTTCTTCCATAGCGATTTATGTTGCATATTACCTACGGTACTGACATTCTCCCATGTAATATTTCTGTTGTTTTAATATCGACATACAAGATGATACTGAGGTGTAATGTGAAGAATAAATCGCTTGAAAAGGTGTTACGACATCAACTATCCTTAATCCGAATATTCAGGTTGCACTGTTCACTGCAAAATTTCTCGCCTTTGTCTTGCTCACCAACCTGTCTCGTCTTTTCCTATAACTGAATGCAACCTGACATCGCGCTTACTGTGGCCGCCTCTAACATTTACCCCTTCAAGACGAGTCAATTTATTCTTGCTGTGTCCAGACGATTTTATTCAAGTTTGGATGCTGGAGGGGTTAGATAAGCCTTCATTAACCTCTTTCACTACTAGGGGATCACTTAATCGGCTACAGATAATGAACTAAAAGACAAGTAACTGAATTCACGTGGTCAGCTTTTATCATTTGTTGGGGTCTGAGTATTGAAGGGGGAAATAAAGGCTATTCCCAACCCCTTCCGTACGAAAATCTCTCCCAAGCTGAATAAAACTGTGCAAGTAACGAGAATAAACAAAGTCAGTGGCTTCAGTGGGTTACATCACTCACATGTTAGCCGGCGACTGATCCCAACTAACCATTACGGATAAAATCAATTCCATGTTTCCTTTCCCCATGTAGAGTCCACCATACCTTTTGACTGCCTGCCTGGCTTTCATGGAGCAGCTAGGAGCAGCTATATAACCACCAGGCTACTGTTTTGCATTTCAGGATAAGAATAAGAGTAACGGGAGAAACGCTGAAGATAAACACTTTAGTATTCGCTGTGTCACTTATCTGCCACACAGACCCGCGTTACATGTCAGGCAAGATGACGCATAAATTCTACTAGATTTGTACCCTGACATTTCAAGTACATAAACCACCTTTCTCTCTCTCTCTCTCTCTCTCTCTCTCTCTCTCTCTCTCTCTCTCTTTTAAATTACACATCCTCATCCATTGTACTCTCTCTCCCCTCCCTCCCTTTCCTCCAGTCCTTCCCTCGCCGCCTCCTGCCCCCTCTCCCTCCTCTATCTCTTTCTCATAGGTGAGGGAAACAGCGGCAGGGGTAGGTATGTGAGAGGTGAAGGGTCAGGGCAATGGTGACCTCCCTTGCCCCTCTCCCCCTCCCTCTTCCTTTTCCCCTCTCCTTTTCCCTCCCCTCTTTCTTCCCCCCTTCCTTTCCCCTTCTAACTTTCCCTCTCTCATTTCCCCCCTCCTGTCTCCTACTTTCCCCATACCACACCTCTTCCCATTTCCCTCTTGCTCTTCCTCTGCACTTCTCCAATGCTTCCTCCTTTTTCTCCTCCCATCCCCTTCCCCCATCATTCCTCTCATCTCTCCCCCCTCCCTCCTTCACGTTCTTCCCCCTTCCTCCTCCTGTGTAAAGGTGCTGCTGGGAAAGTCAAAGTCACGTTTAAAAAGCTACAAATTTGATAGACGTGTTTTTCCCATTTGGTGACATTCTCTATTTCAGTCCGAAGGAAAAACGACACAAGCATCATCTTTACCCAGTTACATCATTCATACACAGCTTTTCACTTTCACAGCCAGATCCAGGTTTAATGAGCTACAGGTTTGATGGGCTTTTTCCCCCCCAGTGTGGCGTTCTCCTTTACACTCCAAGGAAAGAAAGGATATGATTGTAATTTTTACCCAGAAAAAAAAATAATGAATTGGGGAACCTTTTATCAGCTGTTAACCCCATACTGGGCCTCTGGCTTAATTGCTCCTGTACAGTCGATAGGCACAACTCTGTATTAACTTCGTGATATGGCGGGTGACGTTGATATAGTAAGCACACATGACCCACAACCGATTAGTCCCAGGTTCGTCTCTCTGGCCGACCACGAGACCTTTGGCCAGGATCTCTTATATCTCACTCCCTTGGCACCTCTCTTCACTTTAACTAGCGGGAAATTGCTATCACTCCACCTTGAATGCTCAGCTGTACCAAGAGAATAACGCTAGAATATGATACTAGCCACGAAGAAGTGCTATGGGAATGATTTTCGAGCCGAATATTCTCCAGTTCTCCAAAATGACGAAAATCAGCCAAATTGTGGATGCAAGAAAGGACATAATTTTGACGGTATATTGATAGAGTAACTTGAAATATCCTTGGGGTATGGGTATATGGCTGCATCCTTTCCTGGTACGTCAGACGGGTTCACAGACAGATTACAGGGGATGGCGGGGTAATACGTTTGTTTACGGGTCGGCGTTCGTGACGGCAGTGAAAGTGGTATGCGTAAAGTAGTTCCTGATCGCCTTCATATCTCCTGGCCTCTAAAGAAGTTCGTCTCCAGATCCTTTAACCCCTCTCGTCGTCGGAAAAATTCTAGATATTGAAGAGAAGCTAACGATAGATGTTTTCATTAGGCTGATAGTGAATTCGAGGAGCTTGAGAGAGTTCTTAGGTATAAGCAAAAAATAAAAGGGAGTTGTAGTGGGATGCTGTGTTAGAATACAATAGGTAATGCTTTCGTACGCGCCATTCCCACGAGGGGACACGAAAATGCCAGCCAGAAGTGGGCAGTGGCTTAGCTAGAGGAGGGCGGGGGGCTGGAGGGACCTGGGAACCCCCATTCGGACCACTGCCCCGTTCCCGCATTTGAAACAGATTTTTTTTTTTTTTTAATTGTGTGCAGTGTGCAACTGTGGGTCCCCTAGAGTAGGGCTTGATCACTCTTTGCCCATCCCCCATTTGTAGAGACCTGGTTATGCTACTGATAATAGGAGAGGATGAGAGTAATGGGAGATAGGATAACAGGTGAAGAGTGCTATAGTATGCAGTGGAAGCGTAGGTAAAACTTCCCTCGGCGCCATTCCCACGGGGCCTCAGTACCGCCAGCCAGAGGTCGCCCGGGTCAACCCAGCTCAGGAGTTCGCAGAAAAAAACTAGTTCCCTGCCAGGACCATCCAAAATGAAACGGGTTTGGCGCCGGGAGGGAGAGTCGCGCCGTTTTCTAATGCGAAGATAATTTTTACACGTTGCCGTGGTAGCGCTGGGGCAGAGGAGTTTAGGTTAGCATTCATAGAGTTTCTTGGGTCTGTGTACACGATTGTTGTTGTGGCCCCAGGTTCATCTAGATGTGCACCCGGTGGACTGCAGGCTGAAGTTGCCGTCTTGCAGCCCAATATCTTCCGTTCAGTGGATAGGGTGTGAGTTGTGGGACGTTTATTAACCAGGCAGCAGAGCCGACAGATTGTATCGATACAACGGCGAGAAAGCATCCATCATTAACTCCTTCACAGCTAGACATCTCCTCAAAGCCGGCATCAGTTGACTAGACATAGCAAAAAATAATATAAATAAATAAATAAATAAATAAATATCAGAATTGAGGCAGTCGTAGTGTATGAGTATAGTTTATCTTCAGAACTCTGGAGGATCTTTTACTCTCCCAACTTCGTACAAAGGGCTTTATTTTGCAGGAATCACGTGACTCTCCCCCCCTCCCAGAGTCCTGGATTCGCCCCTGAAGACCCTTTATGCATAGTCGCCTCGCCTGGCACAAAGGGAAGCCTGGAGTAATCTTTGTTTGGGGGGATCACGTGACCTTCAGTGTGTGTGGGAAGAGTGTGATTGGATCACGGAGGATGTCCCGTACCCTCACTGTGTACAAAGGAGAAGAACTTGAAGAAGGCTTTGGATTAACTGGGAGTCGTTCCCACCGTAGTCTCGTCAGTTTCCATGCCTGGTAAAGGTTAAATGGCGTTGACGAGGAGCCTACACGTGGTGGCGCTGTGCATTCCAGGTAGAGGAACTGTGGCGTCCACCCAGGAGCCAAATCGCCTCATATTTCCCTGCACCATACCCTGGGAAGGATCCTTGTCTGACCCGGGTTGGGCATTGCCTACCACAGGTGGACACTGAATCCCTACATGGTGTACTGTACTGTGCTGTATCGGTAGGACTACCCCACAGAAACAGTTGCTTACCTGTGGGCGACGAGTCTGCTTGGCCAGACAGACTGGAGTTAAACAACAACAGCTACGGGAAGTCTTTCTTTAGCTAAATAAAATTGGCGGTAGTAAACAAATAACTGATAATCATAATGAAAGATTGATTGTATAAAACCGGTCATTTTTTATTTTTATTTTTTATTTTTTCACAATGAGTGGTCTATCCTAAACAGAATGACAGTGGCAAGATTATCAGTAGTAGCCGCCCCACAGGCTCATCCGAACGTGAACCCGGTGCACTGGAGGCTGAGGTTGTCCTACTGCTGCAGTCCATGATCTTTCTTTCGGGGGATAGGCAGGGAGTTGAGGAACATTTGTGTAACTGGGCGGAGTGGCCGTCCTGTTATATCAGTGCCACCGCGAGAAGGCGTCCCTCTAGAACAGGGGTTGGTAAGATTAAAAAAATAAATGTAATTGTTCTGAAAGAGTTTATAATTATGGCGCTCCTAGCTATCGCCCTTGAAAATGTATACAGTAAGGTTATCAGTGACGGATTCGTGCCATACTTCAGCCTTCAGACAGGGAAGTGATCTCATGACCTTACCAGTAAAAATCAGTCTGTCTAAATGAAAATTTTCCCAGCATTTACACTATCTTATTTCCTGTTTGTATGTAGTCTGACGCCGCTTCCTGTATGGGGTAAAAAGACAAAAGGACCTCTAGGGTATTCTTGTCCCTAATCTATAACGACCCCTTCTCTCAACTCATCACCGTCCTCATGTATGCCGGTATGTTTTTTATGAGTCCAGTTCAGTCATCCCACGTGTCACACGCTGTACAGTACCTTCGCATGTCATCACTTGGGCACTAATACCCTCCGTATATCTGAGTGTAGGACAAGACTCTCATTCAGGACTGGTGTAAGGGCAGTAGCGAGCATGTTTCTATGGCATGTCGGTGCATATTGTGGAAGTAAAGTAGTAAAGTAGAAAAGCAGTGAAGTTGTAAGCTGTAAAGTAGTAAAGTATAAAAGCAGTCTGATGTAACGCAGTTCAGATATATTCTTCCCTGACTCACCATACAAAACTCCTCTCTCCTTCCTGTGAAATACTCCATCACCCATTCGGCGTAGGAGAGAACTAGAGCTGCATTTTGGTGCGATTAGGAAGCTTACTAACACCTCTTCCATACCGGTTTATTTCTGATACTGCTCTGTTACTATAATTATGCCTGATGATGATGATAACAGAACATGTCTCTGATGATGATGATGATAACAGAACATGTCTCTGATGATGATGATGATAACAGAACATGTCTCTGATGATGATGATGATGATAACAGAACATGTCTCTGATGATGATGATTATGATGATGATGATGATGATGATAACAGAACATGTCTCTGATGATGATGATGATAACGGAACATGTCCAACCTTCCTGTATCCTTGCCAACCGCACTCTGTAATATGGGATGCAGGCTGAACACACCTAACAATTCCCCAGGTGCTCAATCAGTACCAGTCACATATTACGGGGTTGCTCACACCTTTACGTCCTCAATAACAATACCACGCCTATTAAGCTTTTGACATCCTTTCACGTTTGGGGTTGGGAATTAGCGGAGGCAGATTCCAACACGCTCTATTACCGAATTATTATGATCGATTAGTTTAGCAACATCGATTTAGGTTACAACACTTTTAAGAAATGTTGGCTGTGATTATGGAAGGCTACTACACACACAGGTGACGAGGCAGATGCTCTCTCTCTCTCTCTCTCTCTCTCCTATATATAAGTGTACATACCGTATATATACCGGTATATCTGTGTGTGTGTGTGTGTGTGTGTGTGTGTGTGTGTGCGTAAAATTCCAAAAGCATAATACGTATTTAAAGTTCAAAATACTTGGCAGAATGAGGTAATGTTAATGAGAGAGTGAGAGGGAGAGGAGACTAGGGAGGGGTGAGAGGTTATGAAGAAGAGAGAGGGGAGGGGAGGGGAGGGAGGAGCATCTTGGAAGGTAAGAGGGGGGAATAACGCAAGGTGGGGGAGGGGGAGGGGGAGGGGGAGGGGTGAAGCAAGCCATCCACCCCGGCCATCCTTGACACCATTCCTGCCTCCCTCCCTCCACTCCCTCCCTCCTGTCTGCTTCCCTCCCCTCTCTCCCTCTCTCTCCTTTCCTTTCCTTCCTTCTGTCCTCCTCGCCTCCCTCTCTCCTTCCCTGTCCCCTGTTTGTCTCCTCTCCCTTTCATCTTACTTCCCTCTTGCATCCCTTCTGCCTCCCTTCTCCCTTCCTTTGCTCCTGCCTGTATCACCTTCCTTCCTTTCGCCTGTCTTTCCTTCCTCCACCTCTCCCCTCCTCTCTCTCACCTTCCTCTCTTCCCTCTTCCCTATCTATCCCTCCCTCTTTAATTTTCTCCTTTGTCCCCACTCACCTAGCATTTCAGTTAGGGATCTGGAGGTAACATTGCCTGTTGCTGGTTGTAGTCTGGGAGAAAATTAGGACTGAAAAAACTCAATTATCTGCCTGCTAACCCTCGTGCAGTCGATAGGCATTGGGACCGTATTCCAGGTGGCATTAGCTTCGTTACACCTCCTCCTAAGTGACTGTATTTTTATTTATTTTGCATATTAAAGCTTGACATCCTCGTGTATTTTACTTATCTCTTCAGTATCGACATAGTTTGCATCAGTAATATAGTGGAGGATCCTGAGGTGTAATGTGCAAAATAAATCGCTAAGGAAGAGGTGTTAGGTCCCCCCTTCTTATGCTGAGAACAGACTACATCTTAACATTAGAAGCAGGTGTATTCCTTCTCTCTCTCTTCTTTGTGTCTTGTCATCCTTGATACGCACCCCCCATCTGTCCACTCCCTTCCCCCGCCCCTTCACCACCTCAATTTGTCATCCTTACACTCATCCATTCACCCCCATAATCCCCTCACCTCCCCCTCTCCCTTCACCCCCTCCTCCTTCCCTTACCCTTACCACTGCCCCTATCCCCACCTCAGCCCCTCTCTTTCCCCTTATCCCTACTCCTCCCCCCTCCCCTCACCTTCTCCTATACCATCATCCTTCCCCTATCCCAACTTCATCCTTTTTGTCTCTTCCCCAATTTCTCTCTCCAATTCCTCACCTCTCTCCCCAACCCTCATTCTCCTCCTCCCTTTTCAAACCTCCCACTCACACCCACCACTCTCATCTCCCTCTCTCTGAACCACTTTCCCATTTCCTTTCCTTTTATCTCTCACTTTCACCTACGGTATCTCTCCTCATCCCTTTCCACCCACCCCATTTTCTTTTCCATTATTTACTTTTTCCAGCAAAGAAATTATTGGTTCGAGAAGCAACTTTAATATGCTTTAGTGGTGTAGTGGTTAGAACACACTAGTCGGAGTGACAGCCTGTAGGTTCGATCCCCAAGAGATGACTGGGAAGCAGGCTGGTCATGTGCCCTTAAGTGTACTGGACTACCCTAGCCTCAGTCCCCTGTACCCCCAAAGGGATTAATATAGGGTTCCCTGTTGCAGTTTACCATAATTCTCCATACGTAATATTATACTTTGAGGAGTTAAATCTGGAAATATAAACCAGATATCTCATGCTGTCAGGGTGAGCGCCGGTCCAGTGTAATAATCGCCAGCGTCATCGTATAATTTATCGCTGAATATTACCGTATGTAACAGGTTTTGCCGACGTGTATGCAATCTGTTGCTATAAAAACCGCGGCCAAAATTACCCTGCATATATTCCACTTTCATGAAAAAAAAGTACAAATCCGCATCAAGGAGGATTTTATGGTATTGCGTCGTATGGCATCACAATTTCGGTATATTTTTGAAGGTGGGAAATTTCAAAGTTATTGTATCAGGATCTTTGTTAATATTTAGACCTTTCTTTGTGGCGAGGCCTTTCACCTTGGCCGGTATTCCCGTCGGGCAAGGAGTCTCGCAAGCACCTCTTCCTTAGCTCTTTATCCTGATTTTGCTTCTCATATGTTTTTAATGTCGATATAGATTGCACGAATAACACACAAGTATATCATAACGGAACAGAATTAAAAATAAACCAATAAGGAAGGGGTGTCAGTAAGCTTCCCAGCCGCACGAGAATGCCGCTTCTTGCCTACATAGTTTGTCCATCCCTAATCCAGCATTGTGTGGGCCGGTATTTGTGATGGGTCTGGATCTGCCATCTCATCAGGTCCAGTGTAATTCCCCTTCCAAGATGAGGGAAGGCTTTGGAATGTTGAGTGAGAAGTGCATATGCAAACGTGCTATGTTGGCGTGGCAGTGTTGATGAGAGAGTCTGTGTAATAATGTCGCCAACTACATCTCAAAGGGAGCATGCGATTGTACATACGTTTATACTGAAGCACTGATGTACCGTGTTTTTCTAACCTGACAGAGATCTTTAACCTCTTTCGGCTCAGTTGATGGCCAGGTGTAGTCAGACTGGAGGATGGATTTGACTCTTCCTACCTCGTAACTAAGGCCCATCAAACTCCATGCAGCTACGACTTAGTATTCAGGTTCAGAAAGTGGCCCAGTCCCGTCAAATGAAAACAGAAGATACCACACCCAGTCATATATCTGTCCCTGTCTAAGATCTCTCCCAAACCCTTATTAAATAAAAGTGAAGTGCTGTGTCCATTCAGGCACTCGATATTAGAATCATGCACAAGGATATGAATAAGAGAGAATAAGTGCTATTCAAACGATATTCTGAGAGAAGAGGTGGTAGAACAGAGACGATGGTGAAAGGATAAAGGCGAGGAATTTTGTGAGAAAGGAGAAACCAAATATCCAGGGACCCACGATGTTGATAAAAGAAATGCTTGAATGTGTTGGAAGGCACTCATCCCCAAATCCGGCTGCACGAAAATTAAATCTTGCTTAACATTCTCTTCTCCCGGGCTAACTTTATCACTTGCGGTTGTGTGAAGGCATGTAGGAGGATTTAGAAGTTGGAAGGAGGGAGGGTGTGGTGTGGGGGGGCGTCCTGGGGGTAGTAAGTGGAAAGGGAGAGGAGATTGAGGTGGAGGTGGAGGGTGACGCAAGAGGGAATAATTCTGATTTTACCGTGTTAGGAATTGTTCAAAAGGAGTTATATCCACTTAAGAACACAAGAAAACAGGATAACTGCAGTTGATTGGATGACTCATGCTAGGGACCTCCTTGATGAATGTGGCTAGACTGTTAGAACACAAGAAAACAGGATAACTGCAGTTGGTTGGATGACTCGTGCTAGGGACCTCCTTGATGAATGTGGCTAGACTGTTAGAATAAAACAAGGATAGCAAAGAAGAAGGTTCTCTCCTGCCCACCAAGTCCTCCGACTGAAATAGTGAGAAAGAACATCACTGACCAACCTAAATTGTGTTTATAATGGAGGCTCAGTAATTTTGACCTGACTTTAGACCTTTTAGTGGCGTAAGCGTTTCGAGAAGGAGGAAGTAAAGGAAAAGGGTCGAGTGTGAGGGGCGAGGGGAAGGATCGAATGGAGAGAGTGAATGGAGAGGAGGAGAAGAGGAGTTTGAATGGAGGAGAGGAGTGTGAATGCAGGTGAGGGAGGGAGAGGAGAGGGGGGAGGGGGAGCTTGATACGTGTGTGGG
>JAGKTI010023928.1:0-14590 GCA_018397915.1 Birgus latro
GAGAGAGAGAGAGAGAGAGAGAGAGAGAGAGAGAGAGAATGGCTTAGGTGAGGGCGTGAGTTACGGTGCAGAAGAGTTGGAAGGCAAAAATAAAGTAAAAGGAGCATTTCTTGATAAATGAGTTGAAGAATAAGAGAAGGAAAGAAGAATGCAAAAATGTAGACAGTAGATACGTAAGTGGGAAATATAGAAGAGGAAGAAGAAAACGAAGAAGAAACTAGGCAGCTTAGGAATAATAGTGAACCCGAAAAGATAGTGTGTAGACTAAAAATGGACAGGGAGAAGAAAGACACAAAAATGTAGCAAAATATAATGATATGATGTAAAATAACCCGTAAAATACTGCCCTCGAAGCAAGACGAGAGGAAGAAGCAGTACTATTATCGAAGAAAAGAAAAAGAAGGAGAAAAAGCTAAAATACGGGACTGATGGAAGGGTACAATTTATTCTTCATGCTGTTTGGAGAATGAAACTGGGCAGACTTAGACAGGAAAAAGAAAGTCAGCAGTTTCATTACTACAAGAGATCCTTCTAAATTGAATTACAGTGGACCTAATACAAAGACAGAGACATAAATACAGAAACACAGACACAAGAGAGAGGAGGAAAAACGCGGACTGTCGGGCAAGTACCCAGTTTTTTCTCCTTGCCGTCAGAAAAATGAGTGTGGGGTCATGCACAATAGATTATCCCCAGCCCTGACCCCTGGGACCTTTTCACTCAAAATTAAATTCGAGATAAGGTTATGTTGCGCTAGGTGTCAAGATTAGGAGAAATATATAGGCATTTCTCTCTGGTTATCGCTCAGGGAGATGTATTAAGGAAATGGGGAAGAATGGAAATGACGGGAAATGAGCAAATTCTTAACCTTTGACTGTTTGGAATTCTCTCAGCTGAATAAAATCACCGGGAGACAGCCTCAGAATAGTACCCGGGGGAGTTCATAGCAGCGACAAGGTTAAATAAGTTACAGTTTAACCTTTTGACTGCTGAGAATTGTCATGGCAAAATAAAATCATGAAGTAGTCTGGATGAAAAAGGCAACGTAGCACGTAAAGGGACAATTGAGTTAGTTTTAACCACCACGAGTCCCCCCTCATGAACAAAATCGTGCCTTGTTGGTCTGAATGAAATACCTAGGCGCGTCTCTAGCAATGAAACACCTAAATGACTGCTACAGCTTCTCTCAGGTCAGTATAACCGTGTGATATTGGTCTTGACGAAGAACCCAGCTTTGTCCATAGACTGTAAATCGAGTGAGTTTCTTAAAACTGTGACTCAGAGTATTTCTCTTAGCTGAATAAAACCGTGTAGTGTTAGTTCAAATAAATTTTTTTTTAGTGTACAGCAGTAAAAGGATTACTTTGCTCAGTCCTCCTCTCTCTCGAGAGAGATACCTATGACCAACGATAATAGAATTTCATAAGCATTTCCGTTGTGATACTCCTCTGGTAAAAAAAAAAAGAAAAAAAAAGTGAGCTTTGTGAGCGCGTGACAGGCATGTTATCACATTTCACCATCAAAACATAGCATAAACGTTAATGTAAGATTTTGCAGAATCTCCGACATGTAATTGCTAGAGGTGATGCAAAAAAACACAGTGTTACGACGGATTTTTTTTTTTTTTTTTTTTTCGTGATTGAGGCTTTCACGAATTAGAGCCGAACACTCCCTTGGAAAACTGGAGATTCCAAAGGGTTCTTAGGCCTTTATGCGCGAGTTTTAGTTGATAACAAAATCTGGTTGAAACAATGTATCACATGTAGAAAGAATTTCAACTCTACTTCACATAGAAATATAGTTATCAGCCTCTGCCTAGCGTGACGGTCGGGTGGGGCCGGGTAGGATCAGGCCGCTCATCTCCAAAAATAAGTGAGAGTAGACATCGCTTGCTCGTAATAATAATAATAATAATTAATGATAATAATAATAATAAAAATAATAATAATAATGGAATCTGAAAAGAGGGTACCTTCCTATTCTAGCAGGGCCACCTTTAGCCCCTTCAGTACAGTAACGTCTTTGAAAGTGCATTCTCGCTGACTCCATGCTTCTTTACCGAACTTGGGAAAGGCACCTCTTACTGCAGGAATTAGAGAAGGTTGGAAAGCTCTAACCAGTGCTAAGTAAAAATAATTTAAAGAAAGCAAGGATATAATAAGCAAGGTGTCGTCATAGTAAAGAAGTTATGTTGTTTACTTTTAACCCTAACCTCTCCTGTGTTTTGGTACTCACAGGCTCCAGTGACTTAATCTCACCAAATAATACTGTTTGGCGTCAGCTGGATCGAGTCAGGTAGTACCGGTAGAGTTTCCCCGACCATGAGGGGATTAATGGTGGCGGTTGTGACATTCTTCTAGTCACGCCAACTTTAGCATTAAATCTGACCTAACACAAGACGATTTTATTAAGCTGCAGTTGACTTATAGGCTCCTGAGACTTTTAACTTAATTATGAGACAGCGTTAAAATGTCGATGCTTGTTCACCGTCTAGCAGAATCCAGATTTTTACCTTGAGATGCTTAGGGCCAGTTATTAAACCATACCTAATGTACACCACTGCCATCATCACCATCATCATCATCATCATTCCCACTTAAAAGATGTGGTGATGTAGGACCCACAAAGAATATATGGATAGGCGCAAGGGGAAGAAACAGCCACAATAATTCACAAGTCATCCAAGGAGTCCAAATCTTGGCACCATCTCACGAACAAAAAACTGATCCTGTTTATCAATATTATTTCTCTGGGAGTGACACGATATTACATTAGAGGTCTTTCTCAGGGAATAAACGTGTCTGGCATTAGCAAAAACTCAAATTCCTTAACAATGACAATATTTTGTTGGGTACATATGTGTGTGAAATGCCATTTTAAAGACAAACATTTAAGAATATGCGCAGAGGGTCCTGCTTATGAAGTGGAAGCAGGATCCCGACAGCTTGAATGATGTGCAAATGACTGCTTTTTTATAATCATTCTACTTTTATGCCTTTTCTTTCCTTATTTGTGGCTCCTCCTTCAAGCTATCTTTAGCTGTGAATTTTGATAGGCATGATGATAAATATTGCTGCCTGCCCTTATTTCTTAGAATGTCGCAGTATCACCGAGGGGGTTATTAGAACTTTCCCTAAGATGAATATACTGGCTTGGCTTTCTCATATCACGGAGTGAGGTAGCCACTCCGCAAGTAGGAATGGCGCAGGTTCAAGTGGTATAGGAGATCTCGCGGTAATACGGTCGCAGCGCCCAGTTCTAAACTTATGAACTAAAAGACCTTCGCTATTCAAGTGCAAAACTACTTGCAAATTCTTGCCAATCATCGTAGGAGTCGCAAAATCGAACAGCAAAAGATCAGTTTTGTTCTTATTTCTTTCCTTGTTTCTTTCTTTCTTTTTTCGTCAGTCATAACTCCAAAACAAAAAGGCGTACGCAAGCGTACTATGCACCAAAACGTTTCTTGTTAAGTGTAGATGTTTCTTTTCATGTTTAGAAAAGCATTCAGGCTACGATTCACGAGTTACGACCTGAAGTATGCCATTTTGCGTAATATTGGTTAGCTAGAGCTCGCCTACAGTTAAAGAACGTACCAAAACACTTCTTTTCACGGGAATGCACCCTCGTTTTAGTCTGTCAGTAGCAATGGAGCTGTTCTACGAATAAATTGCAGTCTAAACAGCATCGCTCTACCGTAGCTAGATACAGCTTACCGCGTTATTCTCCGGGTCACAACTTTATCTCTGCTTTTCGATAACAGTGCTTTATTCTTTTGTGTTGAAAGCTAACAACAGGTTAAACGCTACCTTGAGTACCGGTCAATCCTGGGAAGAGCGCTAATATTCTGCTAACTTTCACGACTAAGCCTAAGTGATGCAATTCAGGATACTTTTCCGTTACACGTACGTGCATGCCTGCATGGTGTTTTGCATGCGCGTGCGCGTATATACATATATGCAGTGCTTGCCTCAAGTGTGATATAACAGTGCTACACAGACCATGTTACCTTCTTATACTATCAGTCAGCATACAGGGAACAAGGCATCATGGGACTTTCTACTCCAGTCTTAAATATTAAATAAAAAAGAAAAAGATAATTTGTCATTGTTTTCTCACTTTAAATCAGTTTAGTTTGTCATTGTTTTCTCCTGTAATTATATCTCTCCTCTCAGTTTGGCGCCAGACCTAAGAGCGTGGTACGTGTACGTGCATGCTCAGTATGCGCGCATGCGCACTGAAATTATGCTATGCATGTAAGAGAGAAGTATCCAGATCACATCACATGATACATGTACATGCATACATGGAATGCTGAAATCATGCTGTGAATGTAACAATCCAAATCTAACATTTGTTTTGTGCATAATTATACGTCCACAAAGATCAAAAACTACAAAACAAAAATTTTCTTCTAAAACGATTGTTAAGAAGTAGGAACGGCAAAAGTGCACAAATAAGAGATGAAAAAAGCACAGAAACAAGAGCATTCTACCAGCTACAAAAACATGTTTGTGGCTAAGGTGTGGAATGTAGTAATGGGTATATCTCCAAATCTGCAAAGGACAAAAGTGCTGAGATAAAGGTGAAAAAAGCACAGAAACAAGAGAGCATTCAGGATGATTTGGAGACCTATACCAGCAGCTACAAGTCTGTGGCTAAAGTGTGGAATGTAGTAATGGGTATAGGTGTCCAGATTTCCTCTCATCCTGAATGCTCTCTTGTTTCTATGCTTTTTTCACCTCTTTCCTCAGCACTTCTACCCTTGCCATATTTAGAGACCTATATCCTTTACAACATTCCACACCTTAGCCACAAACATGTATTTGCAGCTGGTGGAATGCTCTTGTTTCTGTGCTTTTTTCATCTCTTATATTTGCACTTTTGTCATTCCTACCTCCTAACAATCATTTTAGAAGAAAATTTTTTTCTAGTATAAATTCCTAAATGTGATCATAGTATTGAAAATGCTGTACAGCCCTGGAGAAATTATCCCACTGATTCCTTCAGTTAGAGGACATAATCAGTGTAGTTTATTTTTGCCACTTTTAGATGATGTTATTCAACGCAGTAAAAGATATCTCAGTGGATGCTACATCTAAATATAAAGGCTAAAATAAAGATAGCCGTGGTCGTTATCTGAGTGAAGTAGTTTTGCTTCATCAGTACTATCGGTATGCTAAGTACTGTACTGGAAAGAGTATGAGGTACTGATATGTGGTGGCAACAAAGCTGATGTGCTGAATTCGATGTATCCCTAAGTGACACAGATGATTTAAAAATTTATTAATATTTTGCCAGAGGGTCGTGGGCCTTTTCATTTTCTTTGTGACAGCATTTCAACATTCATTCATTCTCTAACCAGTTGATGTTAGTTTGCCGTCACTCATTCCTTCATTCTTGGTGATAAAGTCTAGGCACTGTGCACGTCATAACTGGCCCTGCCTCACCACCCTACCGGATCTACCACCTGCAGTGACACCGGCGACAGTGTTGTCACCGCACCCGTCACCTAGTATCACTTCGCTTCGCTCCACCCTCCCCGCTGCCTTTAATCAGCTTTAGTTTTACTGTGGACGGTTTTATAGTCTTTTACGTTAGTACGTGCAGCTTAATGTATGGTGCTTGTGTTTTTATCTTTGTTGTAATTTCATTCTTGCTATACGGCGGCATTAATGTCCGACGTTAAGTTGCCAGGGATCAGGAATGGAAATAAATCTGAATCAATTTCTCCTCTCCTGGGGCCGTATGTGTAAAGGCTCTTAGCCAGTTCAGCCATGAGAGGGTTAGGACCCTGGCCAGCCTGCTGCTCCGCCACTGGTCATATTGTAGGTGTGATAACAAGGGAGGTGGTAGCCGGACCGGGTGGCGGTGTGGGTGGCGAGCGCGGGTGGCGACCACCGGGCGAGACCTCCCCGGCGAGGCACGCGCCAACTCCGCCACCCGTCTCTCGCGCCGCCACTCACGCCGCTAATTACCGGCTCATTGTCCGCAGGTGGCTAGGTCGGTACGGCATGGCTGGGCGGGGCGGGGGACGGCCACACGGAAGCAACAAATCGGGAACTAATTTCATGAGTGCTCCGTGTCCCGCCTGACGAGGTCGGGCTCCTGGAGGACCACCATCGAAGTCACAGGCAGGTATATAGCTGGCGGGGCGAGGTGGCTGCCTCAGTCTTGCTCAGACAGGAGGGGTTCTATGCCGCTCCTTTCTCCTGACACCTCAGCCTCCTTCAGTAGTGGCGGTAGTAGGGAACCTCCATGCTTCACCTACCGACAGACGATTTTACTCAGCTGTCAAAAGACCCCTCGAAGTGAAGAGGGAGAGCAGCAACAGAGGCACGTCCACACTGCACCATCGTCACAGTATCACGTTGTTCTAACCAGGCCTAAGCTCCTAGCTGAACTTACAGTGACTGATTTAACCAAGGAGATTCATTCCTACCTCAGGGCTAAAGATCATCGATTTCCAGACCACATACAGTGGCTCAGTTCCGTTAGATGAAAAAAGTGATTCATGCTGCCACAGTGCCGAGTGTTGTGATTCCCTGCAGTGCTAAACCCAACACCAGACGACTGCGGCAGTGAAGCCTAGTGGAGCCTTTGTGTGTGCCGGACCCTCCATACCGGCCCAGGGACATCACCCAACTGCACCGCCGACACGCTGACACCAGACCCACTTAGTGCCACCTGTTGTTAGGACCTGCAGTGTCACTCCACACCACACCACACACCACATCCCAGCATCACACACCACACCACACTACACCACACTACACACCAAACCACATCACACACCAAACTACGTTACCCACCACACAACACCACATTACACTACATCACACATCACACAAAGGACCAACCACATCACAAGGCAGCAACTGTAAGACAGGGCGGAGTTTCCTGTAAGTACCGAGACCCTCCACATTGACCTGCAGTGTCCAGCCCACCACAGAGCCCTCCTGTCTGACCCACACCCCTACCCACCCACACCCCTACACACCCACACCCCTACACACCCACACCCACGCCTCGTAGCCGGGAACATCATGTGAAATAAACGAAATCTTGTGTTGTGTCTCTCTTACATCGCACTGTCACGAGTGAGGGACAAAGTAACCCTATAGTAGAAAAGAACATAAACCTCTTAAATCTGACATCATTACCGAAACACCTGATGAATAAGCACATAAAACTGACCTTTCTACGTAGCTGTCAATATTGTTACGTTGAGTGGAATCATGGAAATATTTCAAGATAGTTCTGGAATGCCGTCTAACCACACGCATTTTAAATCTGACCATCAAAGTCAGGTCTTGCATACAGAAGTGGTAAAGAAGAGGTGCTAAGAAGCCTTCTATGCTATCGATAATACGCATTTGATTCACATCCGTATTTCATGAGAGGCATCACAAAACTCATAGTGGTAGTACAGTGTGTTTAATATACGAGTATCATCCTTGCTACTGAGTGCACCCTGTAACGTGCATGCAGGCTAACAACACCTACATCTTTTTCCTCCTAGCTGTAACCTCTTCTGCCACAGTACGTTTACCTGTGTTTTATTCATGCTGCTGTCAGACTTTTATGTTCAGCTAATTCCCTCTGCCGCAGGAGATGGTACTCAGCCTATGCTTGCCGTTACCAGATGGCTGTCTTCAGTTTATAGAGCGAACCCTAGCAGCTGAGGGGTTAATGAAGGGGGTACTTTATTTCTTCTTTTTTTAAAATCCTCTCCTAAGATGAGTAAATCATTCTAAAGCAGCACGAATAAAATGAATACACGTCATCGGCATGATGTGGTCAAGGAAAACCTGGATGAGTTAATGAAAGGCTTTATCCAATCCCAGAAGTCTGAAAAGTCTCTCCTTACCTAAATAAACTCAAGGAACGGCAATGATATTTTAAAAAGGATGTTCTCTGCTTCAACCAGTTCACTAAGCGACGATAGGGTCAATGGTTTTTTTTTTTTTTTTTATCACACAGGCATAGAGGATCAACTACAATATCCACAGGGGGTAAGTGATGATCGAGTGATAAGCACGAGTGTTCTGCTGCTCGAAAGGACGTCACGATCCTAGGCTGGGACAGGCAGCTGTTTGATAATTTGATTCTAGTTAGAAGACTTTACTGATTTTCAACAACACCCACCGACATGTCATAAAAATCCCCTCGCTAACGTTTATTATTAAGTCCTGAATGAAACAGCCTTACCGTGTACAATAGAAGGTGAGAATTAATACCGAGTGGTGATATGTGAAGGTATGTGATACGGGAGGAGACTGCTGCTCCTTGTGAAATGAACTGCCACGGCTTTACCTAGACTCGAACACATATAAAAGTGAAAAAAAAAATAACATCCACAAGTACTTAGTGTGAAGAACTAGAACCTGTACGTGCTTACAGTGAATAACTTGAATATCCACAATTGTATACATTGAATAACCTGAGCATGTATCGTACAAGTGCTTACGATGAATATATTTATATGTTCACGTGTTTACGATGAATCATTCAAATACTTATAAGGATTTACAGTGAATAAGCTGAACTCACTCGTATACAAGTGTTTAGTGTGAATAACTTGAACATATACACGTGTTTACAGTGAATAACCTGTACATATACAAGTGTTTACAGTGAATAACTGGAACATATGCAATTGTCTACAATGAACACATTCAAAATATGCAAGTATATACAGTGAATTAATTGAGATTACGTAAGTATTTGTGAATAATTTGAATATACAGTATACGAATGTTTAGGTGATTTTGCAGTGGCTCTTCCTCAGCGATTTGTTTACCGCTTGTCTAATTGGTTAAGTGCAGGAATATGATGCCGCCCTTATGGGTTTAAGTCTGAGGGAGGATTGGAACTTACCACTATTATTACAGGACTCAGGGGAGAGCAATAGGTGACTCGCTTGAAATAAATGGACTGCATAACCTAGCCCAGGGCCTCTGCCGCCTGATATAACAAAATACTACAAGTCAGTACTAACCCTTTGGCATTGATATTTTCTCTGTGCTAGAGAAAATCATGGGAATGTATGAGTCCTTGGCAGTGTAAGGGATAACCACAATAGATAATTAGCCATTTTATCGACAAAAATTCCCATGGCCCAGTAAAATCATGTGGGTGCTGCCTAACTGAAATGTGTTGTAATGTGCAAAATAAAAATGAGATGTTACGAAGTGTCCTTTGCAACAAGATTACTGTTCAGTATTTATTTCCCGGCTGACCTAGTTGCATTCAATTATGTGGCGCTGTCAGGAATGAACAGATACACAATGCTGAAGGAGTGCAGACAGTAATTTCTAACACCTGTGTAAGAGCTAAAATAATTGTCTTGACGGTGGCCAGAATAAAACAGAAAATTTGTTCTCGAAGAAGGGATCCACGGTGGTTCGGTGGAAGCATGTTCGTCCCGACTCAACTCAGGTGTCCCTCCACCCTTTATGGGTTGGTAAGTGAAATGACTACCAAGGGTACCATCCAGTGAGGGTAACTGTGGTAACCTGAATCATGCAGTGGCCTCGTATCCCAGGGATATTGGGTGAAAACCACGCCACAGGCTCAATGGCCTAAGTTACGGAGATGGGCGTCGCGGCCAAGCTCTTCATGGTGTCTGCCTACACTTAAGTCTACGATTAGAAACTCAGCGTGTGGCTATATACAGTCCATGTTCGAAGCAGCTGTGGAGAAAAACGCGAAGGCGTGGAGGAAAAAAGTGGAGAGTGGGAGGCGGTAGAGGAAAAAAAAATGTGGAATATGGATGAGGCGAGGAAGAAGCCTCATTTGTGTCACCCAGTACAGCTAGTGTCAGGTGTCATAATATTTTCATTCCTATCAGTCCCATCACTGCCATGACGTACTTTTTTACAATATCCTTGCCGCTGCTGACCTGTTATATTCAGAGTAGGAAAAACTGCTCGTCGAGAAGGGGTTAGCGGTGGCCATATCTATTTCCTCCACTACAAGTCACTCCCAACATAATATGAGCTGAGTCAATTCGTCTGGAGCAGTGACGAATAAAAATTAAAATGTCGTCCTGTGGAGACAATGGTAAATCTTCTCTTACGTACAGTATTCTCAATAAAAAGTACATCTGTATCTATCTATCTAACTGGCTATCTATCTATTAGTCCATTGCTTTATCTATCTATCGTCTATCGAGGTATCTATCTATGTGTCTATCCATCTATCTGTCTATGTCTATCTGTCTATCTATAATATATAATATATACACTAAAGTTTTAGACGTTATATGCAAAATATATGAGTAAAGAAGCGATACTAGGGAGCCCCATAATCACGAGAATATAATTATGTTGTTAGCTGTTCTTTGTCATCATCATCATCATCATCATCATCTCACTATTACATGCAGTGAGAGGAACAAGTTAGTGTGAGGCGTACTTATGTGGCAGTGTGATGGTTGACGGTGTGAAGTGTGGCAGTGTGAGGTGTGGTAGTGTGTAGTGTGGCAGTGTATGGCGTGGCAGTGTGAGGTACTGCAATGTGAACTGCAGCAGTGTGCAATGTGGCATGAGGTGTAGCAGTCTGAGGTGTGGCAGTGAGTGATGTGGCGTTGCAATGAGAGATGTGGCAATATCTGGTGTGGCAGAGTCATGTGTAGCAGCGCGACATGTGGAAGTGTGACAGTTTGCTGTGTGGGAGTGTGAGCAGTGGCAGCGTGGGGTGACAGTGCATTGTGTGTAAGTGTGAGATATGGCAGTATGTGTTGTGACTGAAGTGTGTCAGTGTAAGGTGTGACAGTATGAGGCTTAACTGAGGTGTGGCAGTGTGAGGTGTTGCAGGATAAGGCCTGGTAGGACAAGAAGAGGCAGTGTGAGGTAAGGCAGTTTTA
This sequence comes from Birgus latro, assembly GCA_018397915.1. Taxonomy (NCBI): domain Eukaryota; kingdom Metazoa; phylum Arthropoda; class Malacostraca; order Decapoda; family Coenobitidae; genus Birgus; species Birgus latro. Next base: position 10,868 of record JAGKTI010023928.1, read on the forward strand.
AATGTGTCAGTGTAAAATGTGGTAGTGTGTGGTGTGGCAGAGTAAGGTGTGGAAGGGCAAAGTGTGGGAGTGTGAGGCGTGGCAGTGCGATCGATGGCAGTTTCAGGTGTGGTAGGGTAAGGCGTGGTAAAGCAAGATGTGGCAGTGTGAGGTGTAGCTGTGTTTGGTGTGGCAGTGGGAAGCATGGCAGTGAAAGGTTCTGCAGTGTAAGGTGTGGTAGGGCAAAGTGTGGCAGTGTTAATTATTATACCGTCTCCCACTGGACCGAAATTTGAAGCTGCAAGGCAAGCACAATATATACCCACCTGAAAATTATCGTCGCTTCCAAAATCCAAGCTCAGATAACCGGTTTCCAGAATCTCTTCATCTCTGCAACTCTTCACATTTTCTGGCAGCCCCCTCCTTCTTCCTCCATTCACACCCCACTTCCTTACCCCCCTCCCCCTCCACATTCTTCTTCGTATCCACACTCCTCCCCTCCCCCTCCATACCTTTCCTCTCTCCATCCCCACTCCACTTCTCCCACTCCATACCCCCTCACCACACAACTCTCCACATCCCTCTTCTTCCCATCCACACTTCCTCCACGTCCCTCCACATTCCTTCCACACCCTTCCTTTCCCCCCTCTACTCCTTTCCATTTCCACATCCATCTTCTCTCCCACCACACTTCTCTTCCCTTTCACACCACTCCTGCCGCCACCCACACCTCTCCTCTTCCCTTCCACACCCCTCCTCTCTTCCCTGCACCCCCCTCCACATTATACACCCCTCCATATCTCTTCTCTCTCCCCCCACAGTCCTCCTCTGCCCCACCACACCTCTCCTCTCCCCTCCACATCCCACCTCTCCTCTCCCATCCACACCCCACCTCTCTCCCTACATTCCTCCTCTCTCTTCACCCCTCCTCTCTCACCCTACACTCTTCTTTTTTCCCCAACTTCCCCACATTATAACTTTCTCCCTACACATCCCTCCTCCCCCTGCACACCTACCCTCTCCTATTCAAACCTCTTCTCTTCTCTCTCCCTCCGGATTCATCATCTCTTCTCCCCCTCTACACCCTCCACATTCCTTCCCTCTCTCTCTCTCTCTACATCCCTTCACACCCCTCCTTTTCCTCTCCACACCCTTCCACATCCTCCTTTCTACACCTCATCTCTTTCCACACACCCTCTCCCAGCCATCATTCATCTGCCTCGTACCCGATATTATATAGGTGGAGGAGGTGGTCGAGTGGATAATGTGGTGGATTACTGTTCATAAGGCCGCCGGTTTGGTCCCGCTGCTTGTTGTAGGAAGTCGTCTGAGAAAATACTGATTTCGTTGACCCGTAGTCGATGAAAGGCCGCACCCAAGCTGATTAAAACCGTCTGGCGGCGAGAAATTTATGTTGGTATAAATCTGTATCATCGTCAGTAAATACTGGAGTCTTATTTTTTTTTTAACTCTAGGCTGATTAGAAATCCTCTGGCCGAACAAGAATAAATCGTTAAAGTTTTTCTTTTGTCAGAGGATTTATGGAGACTGCTCCTAAGATTTCTAGGTCGAGAAGCCATTCCCAAGCTATCTAAAAATCGTCTGGCGGTAAGAAAAATGAGTATGTTTAGGTTTATGGCGATGTCAGAGAATAGTGGAGACTGTTTTTGACCTTTAAGCGACGAGAGGTCAATCCTGAAATTTTAATAATCGTCTGGCAGTGGCAAGAACATAATTAGGGATATTATGTCATCAGAAGGTTGGCTGTGGCGTTTATTAACCACACCTAAACCGTGTGCAATAGTGCGGCGGTAGTAAGAATATGATAGGTAAGATTTCTGTGGTCGTTATAAAGCTAAAATAGTTTACATTCTTATCCAGAAGACTCCACCAACCCATCATAAAAACACCGTGGCTAATAGCACCACACACGTCAGGAATGGGCTGCCACTACATTTTAACCTGTTACGGCCCATGATCCACAAAGGAGGAGGAAGCTGGACATTATCAAAAGTTAATCAAAGGAGGATAACCAAAAAAACTCTGAACCTCTGAGCACTGCCACTATGAACAGGTAAGGCGGCCGGTATGGTAAGCAGCCTACCAGCCAGATCCCACACGCTGCAGCCCTGAGCAGTAATGGGTTAAAGTGCTTTGTCTGTTGCAAGGTTAATCCCTCATTACCTTGATTACCTTTGTAGGTTATATCTGCTGCCACGACTCTATACTGTTTTATTTAGCTCAGGAGAGTTCCCTAGTAGTGAAAGGATTAATGAGAGTTATATTTAGCCTTTATATTGCGAGTAAGTTTAATGAAACTGTTTGTAGTTTGAGTTCAGTAAAGAATATAAATACATAACCGAACTGATGAGGGTAAGTGGGGAAAACGGCGTGATGCTTTCCTTACCCTCATCAGTCAGAGAACTTAATAATTATTTAAAATTTCCATCATCCAGATGATTTCATTGAGCTTACTGCCTTAGCCATCATTAACCACGTCACTACAAGGGCGCTTGCAAACTAAAGTTGTGTGGTATAGCAAGAATACAAGGCAAAGGCACGCCGTGATAGTGGAGGAGTGGAGCTGTGCTCAGTCCCGACCAATAATTCTTTGACACGCTTGGGGTTTCGACTTAGTGATGAGAGATTGCAATCTATTTCATTCGCATGGTCTCTTAAACTGGAGGTGGTAGGAAGTGGGTAGAGTGGGGCACTGTGGTCGTGAGTTCAGTTCCTGGTGTTGCTGGGAACGGATTGTTTGTTTGAATCTGGCATCTCTATTCACCGGTCTTCCATTTGGCCTCAAAGACCCGTCACAAAATTGTTTCTTTAACACCATGGCATCAGGTCTGAATACGATATCCTTAACGTATCAGAGATGGTGGGTATTCGTGTCTAAGTGCCACATGAGGTGCGAGGGATGTGTAGAATCAGTCCTTTGTTGTGTGTCAAACTTTCAGGAACGGGATACCTAAACTATATTCAGAGTCACAGGCATTAAAAAAAAGTTTTGCCATGGTTCTAAAACAGTATAAGGGATCCGTTGCCTTCACCTGTGCTGCGTATCTAAGTATCAGTAATGGTAACTTGGAGAAAACTAAACAGTCGGGGCTGAGGCGAAGGAGGGTGGAGTGGCATGACTAATGAATTATTGGGGCCTCGGTTTAGTATTTCCTGGTGAGGGAGAGGCTGGGCTTGGCAGGGCTGGGTGCTCATAAGGCTTAATCGGTTGCTTTTAGGGATTAATCGGGTGTCTTAATGAATTATTGGGTGCGTTTAGGAATTAACTGTGTGTCTTAGTGATTTATCGGGTGCTTTTACGATCTGACCTTCTTTGCCTTTAATGTATAGCTTAATCAAATGGCTCGAGAGTTGAATTCTCAGGCAGTTTCTTCTTGCTAAAGTAAGACGCTTTTATTCAGCTGACAGAGAGCCATAACAGCCTCAGAGTGTTGTATTGCCACCATTAACTATCACGGTCGGGATTACTCCAGTATTTTGTTCCAGCTAACGTTAGACGATTTTATTTATCTAAGAATAACGCAGTCTGCAAGTGGAAAGCGGGTGCTCCAGGGATAAAATAGGGTGCCTTTACCACTTTATTCGTCTGTCTGCCCCACAGGTGTTGTGAGAGCGAATAAATCAAGGTGAAGCATGTTAGTGTCGAAGGTTTCGCTTGGGTAGTGAGACCAGAGGTGGGATTCTTAAACATATTTACGATTGATTCTCTCTCGCAACTCAGAT
>JAGKTI010023929.1:3220-14589 GCA_018397915.1 Birgus latro
GCCACCACCTGACGATTTTATTCAGGTAAGGGGGAGATCTTCCGTAGTCCAGGAGTTGCTGAAGGCGATTTATTTGACCAGGCCAATTCGAGAAGTCTCTCCTGGCTAATCAAAATCGTCTGTTCATAGCAAGGATAAAAAAATAAACCACATAAACTCAGAGTAAAAAGGTATAAATCATCTAATATTTTTATATTCTTAGATTACAGAGAATTCATTCATGTAAATTAGCTTCCTTTAGTTTACCTGACTTGTTTTTTCCTTTTCTGGTGCCAGTGTGAAAGTCAAGATTATTTACTCTGCTGAATATAATGCTGTATTCTTTCAGCTTTTAATGTAATGCAGGTTCTAGAGACTTTTGATCCAGTTATTACTCGTCACAGACCATTAACCTCTTCAATGCAGTAATGACCCATTGTTTATATTTCACCTTCCGCCAGCCTGTTTGGTTCGGCTTGGAAGATCTTAAGGTACTGAGAGGGTAAAAACACCTCGCACTACCCCACTGTACACACTGTTTCACCGCATACTATCCACCACAGACAATTCCATACCTCACACTGCCGCACCACACATTGCCAAATTGTACATTGTCATATCTCACACTGCTACACCACAGACAACCACACCACACACTGCAATACTTCACACTGCCACACCACACACTACCGCACCACATACTACCGCACCATACACTACCGCACCACACACTGTCACACCTCACACTGCTACACCACACACTGCCATACGACACACTGTCATACCACACACTACCACACCCTGCACTACACCATATACTGCTGCCTCTCACACTGCGGCACCACAGATGCCCTGCCTCACAGGCAAATCCCCTCTGCCACACACCACACTCCACACACCGTCACCTCATCACACACTACAACAATTCACCCTGCAACACCTCACTTCCACATTATTTTTTTCCTACCAAATTCACAACTGAGATGCGTTAGTAATTGCATGCCTAATTGGGTTGCCTAGCCTCTGTATAATTATAAGTAAAAAATCAAGGCGCTTTTAGGCTTGTGCGCATAATCTGGTGGCTTAAAAACTAGGTCCATTAAAACGTTCTGTAGCTAAAACAAAAAGAAAAGAAAATGGTATGAGGCTTACAGTATACCATTAACGTACGAGGTGGACGTTTCAGCGATTTTCAACACTTGCGAAAACTCATTCCTAAGAGAAAGATTCTTGTGATAAATCTTTAAAGGGGCCAAATCTGTGTACTCTCCAGACTTTTGCAAACATAAAGCCGTTACAAACTTCCTAATTAACTCTAGCCCACAAGCTGAAAACCCATTAAAGTGAAAACCTACGCATTTTTAATCATATGAATCAAAACCAAAGCAGTAAATGAAAATCTAGGTACATTTATCCTTCTCTCTCCAAAAAAATGTTTTTGAGAGAAAGACTGCGTTATATGTAAAAAAAAAAAAAAAAAAAAAGAATAACACGTACATTTAAGCCTTCCCCAACTCATAAACCATTCTTGTGTGAAAACCTAGCTCAATTAAAGACTACTAAAATTCAGTGAACCATACAATACCCCTCCATTGTGCACATTTTACCTGAAATTCTACGGACCCCATTTTGCACTTTCAAGACATCTGAGAATCGCCGAATTCAAAGATTTCCCCAGTTCTGAAAATCCCTAGAAACTGCCGGGGCCAACTCTAATTCCTCCTCTTCTCGCGTCACTACTTCCTTGCTCCCCGTCATGCCTCCCTCAACGTCGTCTACTGGGGGAAGGGAGCCTCTGCACTGGGCGGTGGTTGTACTGGGGCTTCTGGCTGGCGTCGGCAGGTGTCTGGAGATAAAGAGGAGTGAGTACCCCTTAGTAGTTCATGTCTCAGTACTTTGCCTATCTTACATCCTCTCTGTCGTTTGGTATATATGGAGATGAAGAAGAATGAGTACCCTTGTTGGTTTATCTAGTAAATATTTACTGTATTCTCCCTTTCACATGTTTCCATATTACTCCATTATTCTTACTGCCTCTTTCATCTTGTCTTCCTTTCTGTCGTCAGGGATGCGGAAGTCAAGAGGAGTTTTTTCATCTTATTTTTTATCGTCCGCCTTTAGCAAGGCGAGGCAGTATAGTTTTTGTCGGCTCGCGAGCTCGTGCATGCATGTGTATGTGTGTGTGTGTGTGTGTGTGTGTGTGTGTGTGCATCTGTTGCCAAAATGTTTCGAAAAGTTGTGGACAAATTTTCACTAAACCTTCAGGAAATTTCAATTACTTTTGGTGAGGATTTGATCAAAGAGAACCGAATGCCAGCCACAATATATCTTTTAATATGGATGGCCTCTTAGTGAAACGCGGTGACTGAATACCATAGAGTTTTTTTTAAATTTCTTCACATTTGGTTTGTAGATGTTCCTTAGCCAACAGTATATTTTGACGGGCGATTAGCATTAGGCCCCCTTATAGTTTTGTTTCATTTCTTATGTGTTTTTTTCCCCTCATATTTCTTTCTATATCTGGTAATCAGTCATAGTTAATACCTGTTCCTGAATCTCGTTTTAAATTTGCCAGTTCTAGTATTTTTTTTTTCGTTACTATATTTTTGTCTTGCTTCTTTTCCTGGACGCCTGGTGGTCTACTGTGATAAGGTGCTCCAGCCACATAATGCTAATAAGAATATAAATCTTAAAAGAAGTTCTGATTCCACTCAGGGACGTGTAACTGGCCATCCTTGGAGTAAAAATCTCGACTAAATAGCCTAGTCCCGGTCTCCTTCGCTCCTGGTAGGGCAGTCTAGGATTTGATGGCGGTTAGATGACCTTCAAGCTTCTTATTGCATCCATTTTTCTTCTTACTGTATCCCCCTCCTTTCCTCATTTTATCTCTTGCTTCATATTTCCTCCGGTTATTTCCTCTCTCCCTACATGGTTCTACCATCATCTTTCCTCTTCCTTCATCCTTTTTATTATATTTTTCTCCACTTCATTATTTCTCCCATTATTCTTGCTGACTCTCATACTTATTAAGTTATTCTCGAGAATCTCTTCATTTCTCTTTCATTTTATTTCCATATCCTACTTCTTACCCCCAGGAGAGAGGCTTTGCTCATTTATTACAGCCCACCATTCTGTGTGTGTGTGTGTGTGTGTGTGTGTGTGTGTGTGTGGAGAGAGAGAGAGGGAGTGCGAGCTAAGAGTGTGTCGGGGGATAAAGTAAGAGTGGGAGGGGGCGGAGAGAAGTTTTTTTTTTTATATTCATCCACCTCCCACTCACTGTGTATGGTCGTCCAGCCATCTCCCCCACTCACATTGCCAGACAACGACATGACCATCACACCACCACTCTGTCCTTACCGCTATGCCTTCTCTTGCCCCCCAGCACATCACACACTTCATACGCATACCCCATAACACTCATGCAGCGTCCCTCGCCTCAATATACTCACTTTACTCACTTTTATCTTATTGTTGCGTCTACCACCATAACACATTCATCACCTTCTCACACTCCATGCAGAGTTACTCATTCCCTGCATTCTTTCTCATCACAACATACGGACTCATCTCACGCACATCAATCTCAGTGCCTCCTCTCATACTACAGTACACTTACTCATCGCATTCTCATACCCCAGCACACCTATTCATTTCATTCACTTCTTTGTAATTCTTCTTCTCAAACCACAACACACCTCCAGGCCATATGCATTTCAACTCACTTACTCCCCTCATGCACTTCACCTGAAATGCCTCGTCCCTTGCCCCAGTTCACTTACTCACATCCTTTACTCACTGTAATCTCTCCTTCCACAAACCCAACGCATTTTACTCACACCTCCCACGTCAGTGTATTCATCTTCTCATCCGATCACATTTATTCACCTCATGCATGTCATTGTACTGCTTCTTATAAAACTCCAACACATTTATATACTCGTACAGCATGCAGATCACTCTCACGACACACTAATCTCATGAACTTCACTGCATTGCCACCTTCCGGAAGCACTTACTCACCTCACGCATTTCACTTTCACAGCACACTGACTTCATAAGCTTCCCTGTAATGTCCCCCCTCACGCCGAAACACTCTACGACACCTCACTATTACAAAACGTCGATCACGTCCTTTTCACTCTGACAACACACAGGCACTCTCCTGCGAAAACACACTTACCCATCTTACGCACCTTAATATCATGACTCCGTTCAAACCCCAACGCACATCATGCACTTCATTCACCACACAGTCGTCCTTCAACATAAACACGACAAGAGGTCTTTGGGAGTGCCAGGCTGAAGTGGTAGGATTCTGCAGTCCATCTGGTTCACATCCACGTAAGCCAAGGAATGCATAAAAGAAAATATTTTTTCATTGCTTTTTTACTCTTGCTTCTCCCTCTTACTGTCTCATTCTTACTCATCTTTACCTATCTTTGCCCATTATTCGTCTCCCAGTTTTTCGTGTTATGTTTACATATTCCTTTTTATCTACGTTTGCGTGACGAAAACAGGTGTTATGTTTTGAGCTATGTATGTATGTGTTTGTGTGTGTGTGTGTGTGTGTGTGTGTGTGTGTGTGTGTGTGTGTGTTTGTGTGTGTGTGTTTCTCTTTGCCTGTCCGTGTCTATGGTGACGGGTGTCAACAAAATGACTTCTTCATATTTTAAACAAAGTTATTTAACCTAATTTATGGATGGGTTTAGAGATAGACTATGACAAACTTTTTCTTAAAGACCAGGTAAAAGGTTAACATCAAAGGTCTAACAAAGTCAGCGTCAGTAATTATTGTTCAAACTCGGTGAGTAGGATTCAGGGTAAGACAAGAATGAAGTGATTCAGATTTGAAATCAGACAATCAAGATCAAAGTTCAATCTATGCAGGAGATTCAAGATTACTCAAAGAGTTTTTATCTAGCTTTGGTCAAACTTACTGGGAGCGTTGACATTAAACCAAGGAGTAAACCTATTGTTTTTTAAGTTAAAGGTCGGAGGTAAAGTTCGCAGGACAAAATCAACTTAAACCGGTTTTTTTTCCGCATTAGACAAAACTCTTTGGAAGAGTTTAGGACAAATCAAGATTGTAAGGACTAGATTTAGAAAACAATCACTCGAAGATCAAGGTCACAGGGACAGGTAAAAAATCCAGGTCACAGGAAAAGTCAAACGTCAAGGCCACAGGGCAATGTCAGCCATACAGTCTTTATCTGATCTGAACCAAACTTGGCAGAGGAGTTAAGGGTTGGAGAAGAGCAAAGGGATGCAGTTTTGAGAAGAGTCAGTAAAGTCAAGATTACAGGGCTAAGTTGTAGTTCGACCGTGTGTCAGTGTGTGAACAGAATAGCTAAAGCAGTTTTGATCTTATCTGGATCAGACTTTGTGGATGTGTTGGGGGTTACTCAAGAGGTTATTGTCTTTCAGAACAATGGGTTATATGTCAGAGCCACATGGACAGATCGTCTTAAATAATTATTTTTATCCGGTATAAACTAAACTTTGTGGAAGAGGTCAGGTTAAAACAAGGGTAAAGAGATTCGAGTATGAAAACAATCTATCAATGACCTAGGTCACAGGGAAAGGTTAAATTCACTTTGCAAAGTCATTTCAAACAGTTTTAATCTGGTTTTGTTCCAGGTTGGTGGACGGGTTAAAATTTTGGGCAAGAATGAAGTAATTCAGTCTTAAAAGTAATCTGCCGACGGTCAAGGTCAGCGACCAAAGTCAGATATTATGTGGTTAGACCAGTTGGTGGAAGCCGGTGTTGCAATCCCTGAGCAATCCATCATCTTTCATTTATTATTTCATGGTCTACTTTTACCTTAGAATAACAGCACCGGACTTCATTTACCACCAGTTGAAGGGTACAGCGCAGCCGTCAAGGTTCATCTGAATGTGAACCCCTAGAACTGCATGCTGAAGAAGTCCTCCTGTAGTCCACCATCTTCCTTCAGGAAATGAGGAGGGAGCTGAGGAACGTTTGTAAATTAGGCGTCTCCACCGTCAGGCCATATCACTGCCACCATCTGAAGGCGTCCCTCTCCAGCACCGATTGTCAGAGTCAGCATAAATTCCCCACGCATAATGATCATCGTGTGCTATTCTCAACATGCCTTTCATACAGTTTTTCGTTCCCAACATTGTCTTCAGGGAACCGGAGTCCAACTACGAATTCTCATTTCCCCTTTCTATTTATAACCTCAGTCATTTTTCCATTCCTTTCCTTTCTCTCTTTTTTTTCCCCTCCCCCATCTCTCTCTCTCTCTCTCTCTCTCTCTCTCTCTCTCTCTCTCTCTGCTAGTTTTATCTTTAGCTTTTCCCTCTCATTCGGTAATTAGTGTACTACTCTCTCTTCACCTTAACATACCCCAGATTTAGTTCTTTTGCAGTTTCTTTATGTAGCTCAGTGCCAGAAGGACAGTACAAAGGCTGTGCTTCCTTTCCATAGTGCTTCTCCGTGACCACCATCATATTCTGACGCTAATCTCTTATTACAGTTCGGCTTTCAAAATGGAGATATGGCAGTTTTAGCACTTAGTGAACTAAAAAAGTTTAATTTCTCTTCTTATTTCCCTGGCTCATCTAAGGACCTCCATCATACTGTATTCTATGAAGCTGGAGGGATAAGCTACCATATATTTCAACCCCTTCAGCCCGATGATCTTTTTCATTTAATTCTCGAACTTACGAGTCGTTCTCTTATATTTTCTTGGAGGGAACAATTTTCAGGCTTTTAGCCTTTACTTCCTTCTTCCTCTCTCCTTACATAAAAAAGCTCCAGACGATTTTTTTTACTTTCCAAGAGACCATTGATAGTGGAGGTGTTTGAAATCGTCTCCGTTAACCCCTTCGAAACCTGATTTCTCTCCATAGGCTGAATAATATCGTCAGAAGGTAGGAATAATATAACAGTAAATATATAATCGAATTAGAAGGATTAAAACCCTTGGACTAAAAGAATTTATCTAAGTAATAATCGTCCATTGTTAAAATGATAACCAATCCATTTTTATTTACCCTTAGACTACTAGAGCCTACTTAAGCTGAATAATAATCGACTGTTAGTCTTATTATCAGACACATTTTGTAACCCTGACATTACCAGAATTTTCCGTAGCTAAACCATAAGTAGTAGGTGGATGCTTACCATAGCCCCGGGAGGCACTACCAAGGCAGTGAAGTAGGGTCATGGCTCAGTAGCTGGCCTTGCACAACACTGCCAGGAGAGAAACTCAGCCATATTTCTTAAATAGTCAAAGCCCGGCCTGAGACTACTACCAGTACGTGTCTCTCCTATTCAGTTCATCTTCATGAGAGCTATGCCTCCTCCATTTTCCCTGCACCTCATAATGTATAAGGACCCTGTTCCGACCTTGGCGAGGGTGTTTGCTTGTGATCGATGGATCTGCTCGACCAGACTGACGGAGGCAGAGAAACAACCTAGAAGAAGCGGTGCCAAGGCACAGCAAACCCGTCCCCGGCAGTGCGAGTATATTGTACAAGCACCTACACGTCCAAGTATAATAGAGAGTAGTGTGTAGGTGGCCTTATGTGACACTGATGTACATGCTTACTTCTCACATCTACTGTGGCCTGACGATTTGTGATGGGCTTGTTCCAGTACGGTAAAGGTGAGACTTAAATACACTTGTGCCGTTCAAAAAAGAAAAAAAAAACTCTAACAAGTCACCCCATGTAGTACTTACAAGTAGAGGAGGCTGTACATCCCGTACCTAGATTCGTTCCCACCTCCTTTACCAGGCTGCAGGGTCCATCTCAGAGGTTCATTTTCTTTTTAAGGGCCGTCCTTTGGTGCGTTTAGAACTTTAACCAACATAGCATTCCACAGATATATTAAGGATGTTCCAGTACTGCTTTCACTTCTCCTTGAACACTTCCTGCCTTCAGATAACAGTGTTCATACTACAGCCATGGTTTGTTGATGTTAGGCTTTCACCAACATAATTTTCCACAGATAATAATGTACCTATATTGATTTAAGCATGCCTTCCACAACAGTTTCGTCCTCAACTGTCTCCGGGCACAGGAGTTCATCTCAGACCGCTCTTTTCCATTATATGTGCCGTTCTTAGATGATTTTATTGGTTCAATCAAGTTTCACAAGTACTCCTCTCGACATGTCTTCAGCATCGAGTTCCGTCCCCAGCTATTTCTTTGATCCTAAAGTTAATCTCAGATTTGTCATTTTTATTTCTAGAATTTCAAACCTAACATTATTTTCCACAGACAATGACACCCATCTATAAGTCTCATGTCTACTGTATCAAATTTCGTCCCCATAACTGTCTCCAGTCACTAGGGTTCGTATCATCCTCTCAGCCATCTTATAATATCCTGTCCTCAGATTACTAATATTCATGAAATTAACTTCCCAAGAGATAATGATCCTCGTATAATCCTCTGGGTGTGCCTATCCTACCAAGCCTTATCTCTAGTCACTAGGGATCTCAAACCTAAATTTCATGTTTTAGTGCTCTCCGTACCCCCATCCCCCTCCTTTTTTATATAAATTTCGAATAAATAGTCGAGATCATATCCCACTGATAGTAACGTAATCCTAATGTGCTCCCCTTAATATGCCTTCTATACCGAGTGCTGTCCCAACCTTTATAAGCAGGCATCAGGTTCCATCTCATTAACACTCGTTTCCTTCTCCCGCACCCTTTTTTTTTTTTTTTTACACCAACGCTCGCGGAGAGAAAGTGGGTGTTAGGCTTTGATCAGTGTGCGTCTATCGTTCTGTCTGTCAGTCAGTCAGTCAGTCTGCCTGTTTTTTCTGACTGTAAACAAAATAATGCCAAATATTTGTATCCGATTTTAATTAAACTAGGTGGAAGGGTTGAGGGATAGCCCATAAGGACACTTATTGTCTCTGAGAACAATAGGCCTGAGGTTAAAGTCATAGGGCTAAGTTACACAATGACCTAGTAAAGTCAACTTTTAACAGTTTTTATTCACTTTTGACCAAATTTGTTGGAGAGGCTGAGGGTAAGGAAAAAACAAAAAAGTGGTTCAGTTTTATGAACAATGACTCAAAGGTCAAGGTGCGGAAAGGACAGACGCCAAGTCACAGGGCAAGGTCAACTCATCAGTTTTGATCTTATTCGGACCAAATATAGTGAGACAGTTAAGGATCATGCAAGAACGAAGGGACTCAGTATTGAAAGAATCAGTCGAAGGGCAAGGTCACAGGATAAGATCAAACTTCGATCTGTGTATCTTTGGAAATAAAACAATTAAAATAGTTTTGACCTATTTTAGATCGAACTCGGTTGATGAGTAGAAGATCACCCAAGAGGTTGACTTAGTGACTTTGAGAGCGATAAGATCAAAGTAAGTAGTTGTTATCCGGTGCAGACTAAGCTTTATGGAAGAGGCCTAGTTAAAACAACGAAAAAGGGATTTGATTTTAAAAGCGATCATTCAAAGGACAATATCAGAGGGAAGGGTCAAAGGCCAAAGTCAATAGACAAAGTTAACTTACTTTTGAAATAATCTGAAACCAAAGTTGCATGAAGGGTTGGGGGTTATGCATCAATGAAATATTTCGATTTCGAAGGTAATCTGTTGAAGGTCAAAGTAACAGGACAAAAAATATATATATTCACGGATACTGACGCTCATGAAATCGTTTCAACGTGCCTTCCTTATCACCCTTCTTTCTCATCCCTGTATTCGGGCATTAAGGTCCTACTCAAGCCTTTCAGTTTCTTGTCTAAATGCCTTCTTAGCAGGTTTCGGTCAATAGTCAACATAACATCCTTTCAGAAAATTAACCTTGTGTGCTCTTTTCAATGTGCCTTACGTACCAACCCGTCCCACCTCTATTTTCAGGCATCAAGGTCCATCTCATGATCCCTCGTGTCCTTTTCTTTTCTTTCTTTCCTTCTTTTTATGTGTTGAATTTTTAGCCAAGGTAATTTTCGACAAATATATGATGGCAATGTGGTTCTCTCAGCGTATCTCTCGTACAAAGTCTAGCCGCTATTTCTATCTCCAGGTAGTAGGGACCATTTCAGATCCCTCATTTTGGTATCATTGTGCTTTTGTTTTTACTGAATTTATGATTAATAGTCAACATAATATCCCCACAGATTATAATCCTCGTCTGCCCCTCTCAACGTGCCTTCCCAACCAGCTTCATTCCCATCTCTGTCTTCGGGCATCCTGGTTCACCTTAAACCTCTCATTTCCTCATTTAACTACTTTTTTTTTATGTGTATTTCGGTTCGACTGTCAGCATATATCCTCACAGTTAATGATTTTTGTGTCCTTCCCTCAGTCCCTTCCGTACCCAGTTTCGTCCCCACGCCTGTCTCAGGTCACCAGTGCCGATCTCACAGACTCTCGTTTCTTTCCTTATCATTTATTTTTCTATTTATTTATTTTTTTCATTTTTGACAATTTTCAATTTTTTCTCGACATTATTTTCTGCAGATAATTTCGTTTGTGTTCTCTTTTCATCATGCCTTCCGTACCAACCTTCGTCCCCACCTCCATCTTCTTCACCAGGACCCATCTTGGTTCTCTCATTTCGTTTTAAGTGCAGGTCTTGCCTCTTCCGGCCATCAAAGGACTTCCATCTTATCCAGACCCAGATTCACTAATAAACTTACGATCGATTCGCTGTCGTAACTGTGGTTTATTCGTCTGCAGGGAGGACGAGGAGAGCAGAGAGCAGAGACTTCCCAAGTCTCGTCTTTAATGGAGAAACAAACCCAAGCTAGGAGAGGGAACTGAGACGATTAGTTCTCTGTTGTAACCCTATTTATTTTCGTTCTTTCTTTGTCTTTCTTTCCCAAATTCTTCTGTCCTTCTTTCATTTTGCTTGAATGACAGCGATATCGATGTACAAAATATCTCCACAGCTCTTGTACTTCTGAGGAAAAAAAAAACAGAAAAAAACAGTGCCATCTCTACGTCGTGAATACTGATTTGTAACAAGAGATTGACACTAGAATATGTTGCGAGTCACGAAGAAGTGCTATGATAAGGATATGAAGCCATAGCATTGTCTTATTCTGGCCATGAGCTACGAGAAATAAGCAGTAAAACGCCGAAAATCTCCATTTAGTTAAAATATAATATGATTACGAGAGGGAAATGGGTTTGTGAGTTCGAATTCTGGGTAGGTACTTGACCCTTTCGAGGTTGAGTCCTCTTTTAAATAATATTGGCGGAACGAGTGAAGAGTGAGAGATTGACTAGGAGAGTGCTTTGAAAGTGAGATGATGACGGAGAGGGAGATAATGACTGAGGCAGAGAGAATAGACTGAGAGGCTGACTGGGAGAGTGGACGAGTATGAGAGTGAGGCTGGTGGGAGAAGACGGAGAGGGAAAGAAAGAACGAAGTTGAGAGAATGGACTGA
>JAGKTI010023930.1:867-14589 GCA_018397915.1 Birgus latro
CTATCTTTCCATTAGGTCCCGGAAGCAGACCTCAGACCCCCCCAACACGCCCATCGACCCAGTATTCACGGTGAGTTAACAGCTGCACCACCAGTTATTCATTCGTTATTCATTCATTCACTCATTTATACGCCCTAGACATTCATTTATCATTGACTCATCCACTGGTCATCATTCATCCAATCATTCGTTTTGTTATTTAGTCTTCATTCATTCATTCATCTGTTTATTTATTCATTCATTCATTTATTTTGTTCTGTAGTCTTCATTCATCCAGTCATTCACTCATTCATTCATTCACTCATTCAGTTAGTCAGTCAGTCTTTCAGTCATTCATTTATTCACTCGTCAATCATTCACTTATCATTCATCATTTATTTATTCATTCATTTAACATTCATTCAGTATTTCTTCATTGGTAATTCGTATATCACTCTTTTGTTCATCATTCCCTGATTCATCTATCATTCATCAACGGGGGCAGACTCAGCATTTACAGAGGAGTCCTGCTTATTTTTGTCCACTGATTTTAAGTTCATAAGAGGGAGAAAACGGATAGATATTAGTAGTAAGTGGTAGTAGTAAGTGGTAGTAGTAGTAGTAGTAGTAATGGTATTGGTGGTGGTAGTAGTAATAGTAGAAGTTAGTATTAGTATTAGTAGTAGATCCAGGTTCATCTGAAGTGCGAACCCAGTGGACTGAAGGCTGAAGTTCTCCTCCTCCTGCAGTCCACCAGCCTCCTCTGGGGGGAGAGAAAGGGAACTGAGGGTCGTTTGTACAAAGGGTAGTGGAGCCATGCAGTTTATATCGGTGCCACTGCGTGAAGGTGCCTCTCTCCCCCACCAGAAAGACAGATGGACGTAAGTGAACAGACAGACAGAATTTGATTACATTATTAATCTTAACTTTTTTTTTTTCCAGGTTGAGAGTCTAAGAAGCCAAAGATCTTCCTTGTATAGAGACTCCGAGGTGACCACTGAACCCGACCCCCCTATGCCACCCTACAGGAGACGGCCCCCCCTCCTAGGCCCCCCACCGCCCCCTAAACCCATCCTCCGCCACCCCTCATGGTCCACTAGGTCCCTCCCGGAGTCCCTCAGCGCCCACTCAGGGGTCTCCAGTCGCCTGCCGCCCCCTGAAAACCATTTGTGGGCCGTCAGCCAGAATATACCCCGGGTGCATCTGCCCGGGAGAGACTCACTATAGAACGTTTATTCCAACCTGACAAGGATCCCTAACCCCTCTCAGCTCAGTCGATGAACAGGTATAGTCAGATTGGAGGGCCGATCTGAAGAGTAACCAAGGAGACTTATTCCTACCTCATTACTAAGACTCACTGAACTTAAGGAACCACGACTTTGGTACTCAGGTTGTGGGAATGAACCAGTTCCGTCAGCTGAATGTAAACCTACAAAACCTGTGCACTAAAAAAGAACCCTTGTAATTGTGTCCTGGCATCTCTAAATGAACGAGTCTAGAATTTGGCTCCGTTCTTCCGTTTTCATTATTTTTTTTTTGGGGGGGGGGAACAGTTTCACCGTCTTCTGCCCTTTGGTTCCTCCTTCTTTGTATAATAAAAAAAACTACCAATTCAGCGGCTCCTTAGCCACTCAGCAGGCATCTAAATCAGCGTCCTAGTCAGTCAGCAGCCCAGCAACTCAGCATCTTAGCAACTCAGCCTCCTATCCCTCCAGGCGAGAATGCGGGTCCTAAAATTCACTAGCTGCTCAATACTGTAGTGATTCAGCACTCTAGTGACTTATTTTTCAAGTGGTTTAGTAATCAAAGTAGTTCCAAGTGGTTTAGTGTGTTTACAATATCATACAAGCCGGCGTAAAATTCGAGAAGCTCCAGTTTGCCTCAATAGTACCAGCCTTAAACCTGTTACAATTATGTGGCAGATAATTCCGACAGAACCAGTAAACAGTACATCTTGTGAGGTGATCTTTACTAAATAATGTTTCGCTTTACTGAGCTTGGAAGAACGAAGCGTTGTTACTCAGTAAAGGCCTTCACCTCACCAGGCGCGTATTTTACCCACTTTTTTGAGTTTTATTTATCTTCTAACAGTAATGCTCGGCATTGCTCGGATTATCCACGTTTAAGAACAAATTAACCAACTACTTGCCTTAGGATGGCTGACAGAGGCTGGCTCATGGTAAACTATACATTTTTATATACTTAATTTCCTCGCTTTGACACCAAGAACACCAAAAGTTTCTGTCTCTACGTTCACTTTTGGCTGATTCGTCTTTTCGGCTTCGAGGACTCCCCCTCCCCCCTCTTCTTTTTTCTTCTTCTCCAACCACATCATGGCCACATCACCTCATGGCCCACCCAAGAGGATTGGTGCTGGGCCTGTTTTTGTTGTTTTGCCCGACTTCCATGAACTTCCTAAAAAATCCACATAAAAACATAAGTGACCTCTGATAAAAATATCTTCAGAATTTTCGCATCGTTAAAACTTAGGTGTTTTCTTGGTTAGAAGATTCACCAACCATTATTATTTTTACTACTGCTACTGCTGATACCTGTGCTTTACCTGTCCCCGCTCCGGAGGGGCTCGGGGTCGGGTATTGTTTTCACCTGGTTTGTTTGTTTGTCTGTCTGTCTGTCTGTTAACAGCTTTATGCTAAAACTCCCGGTGAAATTTTGACTAAAATTACAGGAATGATGGGCTATGACTTTCTGACCACCTGATTAAATTTTGGGCCAAACTGGGCCAAAGCCCAGGCTGTAGGGGAAAAAAAAAAAAGTCTTTTCGTCCTTACTCATTTCAAATTCGTCACATCGACATGAAACCAAAACCTAAAGGTGCATCTTTCAAATCTGCATATTATACTGTAATATCCCTCATTACATCAGGGGGATCACCCTCCAGTTAGCGGTAGGGGGATCAGTGTCAGGTGGGTCGGGCCTAAAATTTCATATGAGCAAAAAATCGTCAATTTTCACACGATTTACTCCAAATTTGATACGTGACATCTTTGACTATAACCATTTTTTTTTTTTTTTTTTTAATATATCAAGGCGAAGATGCACTTGACAGGTTGCTGATGATTGGCTGAGTGCAACATTGTTTCATGATCTCTTTATTATTAATTGACAACATATATACGAGGGGGAAATTTGAGTTAGTTAATGTTATTTGGACATGTTGCATTCAGCCAATTACCACCTACCTGTCCAGTGCATCTTCTCCTCAATTAAAAAAAAAAACAGAGCATAGATATCCTGTGGTGTTTATAGGTCAGCACTAAAATGACCTACGGGGACGGATTTTCCTCAGCGATTTATTTTGCGCACCTTTACACTCTCATGCTCCTATAACCCACTAGCAGCAAAATAAATAAATAAGAATAAAAATGCTGGAGCAGAATGCTAGAGTTTCCCCCACCATGAAGGAGTTAATAATGTATGGTGTACGTACAATTGCAATATTGATGTACTTTGCTAGGTAGCGTTACAAGAGGATATTGAAGTGTTGGGCGGAATAAATGGCTGGGGAAAAGGTGTTAGGAAATATTTATAAGCCGACATGAATACGATTTTTTAATACACATCACCTGTATATATCAAAATTTAAATGATAAAACACATTGCTGCGTCCTGTTTTCTTTTTGTTTTCTTATTAAAAATCTTCTTTGCTTGTATAGTTTCTGAAATACTGTATTATTATCGTATTTAATCCTATGTTGTTTTACATTTTTTGTTTTCATTTGATATTTACGGATTATTTTTCTCTCCTTGTTTTGTAATTGTTGATATGTTTATAAAGTATATGTATTTTTCTTTTTGTATTCGAATTACATGAGTTATATTTAATTCCATTTTATTTATTTCCATGTATATGTCTATTTTCATGGCGCCATAGCTTCCTTTTTCTTTCAGTTGTGATGGTTCACGATCTGTTGCTTCTCTAGGATTTCTTCGTCTTTCTATAGCTGTGTATTCAGGTATTTTTCTGTCTTCCAGTATTTACATGTTAACTTTATATGTACGCAGCTGTCAACGCGTCAGCTGCAACTTAGCTTTGTAAATCCGCCACAGCTAACACAAATAGTAAGCTAATTGGCAGTCTGTGTATATTAATATTTATGTATAACAGTATGTCAGTTTTGCGAATAAACTTATATTTAATTGTACTGATTCACTTGACACTTAACGAGTACTACTACAGGAACATTTCAGACGTGATTTGTGAGAGTAGTTCCAAACCCAGGCTCATCTGAACGTCAACCCGGTGGACTGCAGGCTGACATCACCTTCCTCTTGCAGACCCACCATCCTCCTTTTGGTGGATAGGAGAGGAGTTGAGGTTTTTTTTTTTTATAATCTGGCAGCTCCACCGCTCGGCCATGTCGGTGCCACCACAAGAAGGCGTCCCTCTCTAACACCAGAATGGATAAAAATAAATACATGTTATCGGACTGAAGTGGCTGAGAGAGAATGTATCTATCTATCTATCTATTTATCTATCTATCTATCTATTTGAAAACATACGCCTTAATCCCGTGAGGGGTGACCACAGACAAATCGCCTCCACGTCACCCTGTCCTCTACCATTTGAATGCCCTCCCTCCAACTTACACATCCCTCCCTCATCAGTCTCTCCACTTCATCCCCCCCACCTCATTGTTGATCTCCCCTTCCCTCTCTCCCCCTCCACATACACCCTCCTAGTCAGTCTCTCATTCCCCATACTCTTTACATGGACTATCTTAAATGCTGAGTTGCGACAAGATCTGAACACTAGATTATGAAGTGCTTTGCAAAGAATGTAGAACTGTATTATCCTTCTCTGCTGGCCCACTGTGGCAAGATTTTTAAAACTAGAATATGGTGCTAGTCACGAAGAAGTGTTATGGGAAGGATTTTAGAGCTATAGTGTTGTCTTTTTCTGGTGACTCGCCGTAACATGAGATTAACAGTAGAATATGGAGCTAATCACGAAGAAGTGCCACGGAAAAGAAACAAAGCCGAAGTATTGTCGTCTTCTGCCACTAAGTCACGGAAAATACTGCTGAAAAGGGAAATTCTCCAAGTTAAAGTAAGCGAACTATATCACTTGGGCCTCGTGAGTGAAGAACCTCGTAAGATTGTTGTTGAACCTAGTAGACTCGAGGCTAAAACTGTTCTTCCCTCGCAGTCCACCATCCTCCTTTCCGAGGAGAGAGAGAGAGAGGGAGCTGAGGAGTGTTTGTACAACCGGACAGTGAAGTTGCTGGGTTATATCGGTGCCGCCACGTGAAGGCATCCTCTCCCCATCATAAATACGTATTATGGCTGTAGGGGTTCTTAACACTTGACTACGTAAGGCTTCTTTGTGTTTAAAACTGTCAAACGTAAGCCAGAATATGCACCAAAGTCTAAAAAAACAAAAAAATGGTCAAAGAGGAATGAGAAATTAATGGCCACGAACGGAAATAAATCTTAATTTGCATACACAACAATAATTTTAGTCCGATCTGGAGCCTCTTATTTATTTATTTATTTATTTATTTTTGCTCACAAAGGAACAGCGGTGTGTAATGTATAGCGCTGTGTGGGGGAAGGACGGGAAGGTTAGGAATGGAGGGGAGGGGGGAAGGAATGGAGATGAGGTAGGGAGGGTGGGGAGGGGGAAGGGAAGGAGGGGAAGTAGGAAGGGCGGAAGGAAGGGGGGAAGGGATGAAGGAAGGGTGGGAGGGGATAGAAGTAGGGATTGTTGGTGTGGAGGGGAATGGAGGGAGGGGAGACGGGAGAGGGACGATGGACTGGGGATGATGTAAGGTGGGAGGGAAGGGAGGAAGGTAAGGTGAGGAGATGAGGCTGTGAGGAGGGAGGAGGGGGGAGAGGGAGTCCAGAAAGAGAAAAGAAGCGGGGATTCGAAGCTACAAGGAAGGTTCATGTTACTGAAGCTTAGGATGCTGTGTGGTTCTCCAAGAAACCTGCTTCTGAATATAACGTCTCAGGCTTAAGTTCAAGATGTAAGGACCACATTAAGGCTTTGAATCACCAGTCTAGCCGCCAGGTATAAGATTCACTGTTTATTTACCTTACGGATTACAGGAATATAATAAAAATAACGTCCTTGCAGTGTAGGAAGAGGGGTTGGAAGCATATACAGTTTTTGAATCACCAGGCTCAGCTTCGAACTGCCGAAAGAATACCCACTGCCTCTTCGTTTTTTGTGCTAAACCCCGCCCGTCAGACGGGCTAGCACACGCGCATCCTTAGTTTGTTTCCTCTCGTGGGCGGGTGTGTCGTGTCTGTGCATTTCTCGTGTTCCGTGGTGTGTTGTAGTGTTCCTCGTGTGTTCCGTTAGGTTGTTCCAGTTACTAAAGGTGGGGGAACGGACACTGCATCAAATAAATCAAGTGAATTTTATATAGCAGTTGTAATACTGATAATAATAATGATAATGAAGATGACGATGGTGATGACGCGATTCAAATTTTCAAAAAGACGCCATCACATAGAATCCTTGTCTCTAAACATATTAAACGTCTTGGAAATTGAAGTAATTGTCAAGAGTATATTAATTCATTTAGTAAGATAAAGTAAATTGCCCATAGACGCTGACGAAGGCGCTGCCGAAGAAGGAAAACATGGCGTACAGATTCATCGTAATGTGAGCTGCGGCGATAAACAAAGAACAAAAGCTAGCCTAATATTTCACCTCGTCTGCGTCTCGCTTTCCTTTACTGGCCAGTTTTCCTGAGGTAAGAGAGAGGTTTGTTGTATAATTCTGCCCATAGATGATTATTACTGATAGGGCGGACGTGAGAGGCTTGGTACACTATTTATGCCTGATTAATGTTGATATGATGCGTCAGGGAGGAAAGTGACGGACGATGCCGTGTGTCTGTAGTGGAATTGAAGGCCAACTTTTGTCGCCGGCTGTTTATCGTAAAGCCTGTGTTATTTCAGTTATATTATGAGATTTTGTTGTAAGGACGTGATGTGATAGAAAATATGAGGAAATAACCCCCCCCTTTTTTTTTTTTTTTTTTTTTTTTAATTTGCGGAACCCCTCACCACCCATGAAAAAGTGGAGTTGCACCGTTCCATGTGAAAAAAGTGAGGTTCCTATTTCCGCCAGTGAAAAAAAAAGAAAAAAAAAGGAGGTTTCTCTTTCCCCGTAAGGAAAAACTGGGGCTTGCTTTCCCAACTTTGAAAAACGTTTGGGTAAACCATTCCACAAAAAGTTAGAGTCGCCGTTACACCTGTGAAAAAAGTGAGAAAATGCTGTTCCACCTAAGAAATAAATGAGTGAATGCCGTTCCACCCAAGAAATAAGTATGTGAATACCGTTCCACCTATGAAAGAAGTTAATGAATGTTGTTCCACCAATGAAAAAAGTTAATGAATACCGCTTCACTTAAGAAAAAAAGTTAATGAATATGTGAATACCGTTCCACCTATAAAAAAAGTTAATGAATGTTGTTCCACCAGTGAAAAAAGTTAATGAATACCGCTTCACTTAAAAAAAAAAAGTTAATGAATGCCGTTCCATCTATAAAAAAAGTGAATGCCGTTCCACCTGTGAGAAAAAATTAATGAATGTCGTTCCGTCTAAGAAAAAAAGTGAATGCCGTTCCACCTATGAAAAAAAGTAAATTACTGTTCCATCTATGAAAAAAGTTAATACCATTCCACCTATAATAAAATGAGTGAATGGCGTTCCACCTACAAAAAAAAAAGTTAGTGAATACCGTTTCACCTATGAAAAAGAAAGTGAATATATACCGTTCTCCCTGTGAAAAAATTAATGAATGCCGTTCCACCTGAGAAAAAAATTAATGAATACCGTTCCACCTATGAAAAAAAAAAGTGAATGCCGTGAGGTGCAGTGTGTAGAATAAATCGCCACGGATTAGGGGTTACAAGCACTCCAAAGCCACAAGGTTACTACACAGCTCCTTCCCAGCTGCTGTGACGTAGGCGTGACGTCATCGTTCAGTTTGGAGTGCTCCTCGCTTCGAAAAAAGGTAAAACAATATTAATCCTTCAGCCAGGTGTTTTATTTTGATGTACAGGGTGGTCCAAGAATGCGCTTATCTAGTCTTGCGTGTTGCGTGGACGGCTTATTCTGATTGTGTAAGACGAAGGAGCGAGGATATATTTGTTGTCCTGTGAGGTTACTGTTTGACCATGCAGTTGATGGGCAAACACACACACACACACACACACACACACACACACACACACACACACTGTGTGTGTGTGTGTCTTAAGTTATGGGAAAGCTTTTCAAAATACCTATGATGTAGGAATAAAGATAGAAGAAAGAGGAGTTGGATTCTTTATTGAGCTTAAGGAAAAGTAACTCAACTTTATACAACCCATGAACGTAATACCCTCTCTTATTACAGAATTACAGCACCTAAAATACAAAATCTAATAAGTATGTATCCCTTGAGAGCTGAGAATGTGTCAGGCTAACTTCCTAAATTCCTAAATTTATCAGTGTCAAATGCATTCTGTTATGGCTAATCTGTTCATTTCATTGCTTTAAGTGATGCCTCTCTTGTGACGTTTATACACATGCCATCCTCCATCTACATATTCTTTACATTACTTATTTTACCATATCTTGAATAGAAAAATACAACATCATGCAAATACTAGATAGCATATTATCTTCACAAGAGGTAAGGTTTATATTTTGCCACATTCTTGTTTTTGGATGGATACAATATTGAAGGCGGTGAAACACGAATTTTTACGAGCTATTCAGCAGTGGTTATCAAATCTGTGTAGGCCTGATAGATTTTTAGAAGTTAGCCCTTGTAATTCAGGCCTTGTGTGTGTGTGTGTGTGTGTGTGTGTGTGTGTGTGTGTGTGTGTGTGTGTGTGTGTGTTACGTAGCTTGCAAGAACTGCTGTTCAGGCAGATGTCTGCCAACCTTTGTGGGATAGAACATTTTAAGTTTACAAAATTTATAGCTACTGGATATACTCTGACACCAAATAACACAGTATAGTTACAAAGTTAGTCATGAGGCCATGATGTTAACAAAGATACCGTATTCGAAGTCCTATCATCATTCCCGTATAATTTCACCTACTTTATCAAACCACACTCTTTGAATTCATCAAACATACACAAGAGTCTGGGTCTCAGCAGTGGGTTGTGCAAGAGAGTGTTGTCTTGCTTTTCCATAAAATTCTCCATTTCCTCATCGGGCATTTCATGGAAGTCTGTAGTATTTGTCTCCTCTGCGATGATTGTAGGGATTGACCAGATACTACGAGCAGCCCCGAAAGTGTGTTTGTGTCGGTACTCCCGCAGCAGCTCTTGTCGGCTGAAGGGCACGCTGAGATGACCGGCTTCTAGGACCTTGCTCAGTTCGTTGTAGTAAATATCCAAGAAGGTGTCGGTGTTGTTTTGTCGAACCGACCCCTCGAGGCTGGTGAAGAAGAAGCAGTTGAGGTCGGTGGCCAGGGATCTAACCCTCGTCAGCTGGTGGTCCAACAGCATCACCTCCACCGGCTGGCCAGATTCATCGTACCTGCATAAAACGTTCTCCGTCACACGGAGGTTGCTTACTGTTGGTCTGTCCATCTGTCTATTGTCAGATGCCTGAAGTCCACAAAGGGGTGGCCACAAAATTAGCGAATTACCTCCATATCACCCTGTCCTCTGCCAGCAGGCTTCACTCTTTCCTACTTGTACCGCCCTTTCCCATATACCTCTCGGAGCACCCCATCCCTCCGTCTCATACTCAGTCTCCCCCTCCATCCCTCCACATTACTCATGCACACTCTTATTTAGTGTGTCATTCATTATCCTCTCCACTTAGTCAAACCATCTCAAAGGATTTCCCTTAATGCTTTCTAGCACATGCACAATCAATACCACAACACTCCTTCATTTCACATTTGCCAGTCATTATCGCCATGTAACTCCACATGTTCCCCTCAGGTGACTTACTGCTATCACTCGTGATTTTTGTCCTTCCAACAGGGTCCATACTTCACTTCCATACGTTAGAGTGGGATCACTTATGCTTACAGGGTTACAGATGTAATGCTTGAAGTACCAAATAGAGATATTTATATCTATTCAGTGCCAAATATTGTTGATCACTTATGTTTGGCAATAGGGAAATTCAAACTTGGCCATTTCTCCTATATTAAAAAAGCCAGTGTACACAATTCTGGATGATGTAGATTAATGTTTGGTCCACCTTGGGATCGACTGGAAAGAACATAATTTATGGCTGAGGCAGCAAAGCATTAAGCTCATTACTGATTATAACCAAAAGGTTTTGATGCTCGACTTTCTTGAAGTACTTGTAGCACCAAAAATGGACAAAACAACAAATGAAGCTGAATATTTCAAAACTCAAGGCCAGAGAACTGCACTCATAGAGAAAAACACCATCTAACCGAGAGGGATGTTGTTAGTTCACACATAACCATAGCAGAACACTGTGGAAGCTTTTTTGTGCAGAAAACACGCGATGATTCAATTTCTGTCAGTTTTAGAAGAATAACTTTTTAACTAACCTGAAGAGCATATTGTTGGTCCAGACATCACCATGACACAGCACAGTGAAGGGGGAAGGGCCTTCGAGTTCATCCTCCATTACGTCGGCAAGTCGTGGTTGTAGGTCTTGAAGCCACCTGATGGCCGCTGAATATCCACCAACTGTCTCTAAAATTAGAATAATGCTGTCAATAGTTCCTCTCAAAAATTCTTTGCAGAATTCATGGCCATCTTCTGAGGCATTGAACCAGTTGGTGGTGAGGTGTGGGTACTGGTGGTGGAGGGGATTGTGTGGTGTCCTGGCCTGCAGGAGGAGCGAGGCAGCATGGAATCTGGCCACCTCCTGCATCACCAGGCTGGCATGGGCCACGTCTTGACTTTTGTGGCGGGGATACAACTTGAACCCTCGGTTTCGCAGGTCCTCCAGAAACAGAATCCGTCTGCCTTCAGCGCTGGTGTAGAAACAGCGAGGCACCCGCAGGTCGGGCTGGCCTGCTGCTACTAGCTCACGGTTCAGTTTAGGAGCCAGTTGCTTGAAAAATTTTATTTCCACAACTGAAATAGCCTTAGCAATGTCACTGAAACCACCCGAGGGATACTCGGTGGACATTTTAATAACATAGGATGATGTCTGCTTCTTCCCATCGAGTGTGAAGATCACCTGGACGCTGGTGATAACACCGACATAGTTGTCGCCTTTCTTTGTGAAGTCCGCTACAGACCAGGAGACCAGTTTGGCAGCACTGCCTTTGTCAGCCTGTAATGCTGCCCTCACCTGGACTTCCGTTATGCCATGTAATTCCACCGCCTTTCCCTCTGGCTGTCCAGACACTGCGATGGAATATACAGTACATTTACATTCATAAATTTTGTATTAAAGATACCATCCTAAATCTTAATTTCGTTAATTACTTCCCTTTGTTCAGATTTTCAAGGCAAGATAAACCTTGGTCACACGTTTAGGCCATGCCCTATTATGTAATCATTTTCTCATCACAGTCTGAATATCACTCACTCACTTCATCAGCAAGTCCTTGAGTATGTTTTATACAGTCGGGGTTGCAGTTACTGTTAAACTTTCCTCATCCAAGATTTACATTAAAATTTATATTCAGTGCATTACTGTTTGAGCATAAAAAAAGGATTGGAAGTGTTTATGTAGAGATGGTGTAAAAATTTTGAATATTATCATCGTCAGTCTTGCCTGTTCCTGTCTGCCATCTCAGCCTGAAATATCTAGGTCACAATATCTGAAGAAATGTTAAGTTTTTTATATACTCTGAATTGTAGTAGTAGTTATAATAATAATGATGATGATGATGATTGTGATTTTCGATTATTCAGTTGTGGTGGTATGAGGCAGGAGGAGTGTCGTGGTAGGAGCGGTGATGATGGTAGAGGTGATATTATTGTAAGGGGAGAGTGGCAGATGATGATGATGATGATGATGATGGTTTTAGATTACTTACTTGTGGTATATGGAGAGCGGTAGTGGTGGAGATGGGGGTAGACGTAGCAGTGGTAGTAGTAACAGTAGTAGCATTAGTGGTTGTAGTTGTGGTGGTGGTGGTAGGAAGGGTAGTAGCAGACTGTACTGAACTACTCAACACAAGCTATGGGAACATCGAGAACGCCAAGGACACACACACACACACACACACACACACACACACACACACACACACACACACACACAGTTACCAGCTCACCATATACAGCTTGCATTATTTACTTCCGTATACACACCAAACAACATTAGAAAACATTGTGTAACCTGTATTTAATCTCGTAAACATTCTTGAACATGCTCCACCTGTCTAAGATTGTTGTTATTTATTTATTGATTTATTTATTTCTTTTCTAAGCACGAGTTGTGGACACAGAATTAATGTGTACCCACGAGCTTTTTACGTACCTGTATTGCGTACCCTGTGCTTGTGTGTGTGTGTGTGTGTGTGTGTGTGTGTCCCTGTAGTAGAGGATTAGTTATGACTATTTAACATCCCCAGTTCAAATAAGTGAATAAATAAATAAACTCTCCCAAACTGAACACACTGATCAGGAGATAACAAGACTAAAATGAAAAATCCATCAACAAAGTGGATGTGTCAAGAAATCTGTCATAATAAGTATGTAAAAAAATAAAATAAATAAAACTGTGGAGACCTGGAGTATGTGGTGTTTATCAAGGATCCTAATTAATTTTGTGGATATCGTGAAATGACGACGATTTGTATATATATTTTTTTCTCGCTGCCTCCAGACGATTTTATTCAGCTGAGGAGCGGCTTTTGAAACTGGAGGGGTTACATACAGCCTTCATGAACCCCCTGTCTGACAGAGGGGGGGGGTCCTTGAGCTGAATAAAAACGTCTGAAGTTAGCTTGATGCCCCCCCCTCCCCCCCCCCCCAAAAAAAAAAAAATGCATGGAATGAGTAAGGTCTGTTGTACCCCAAGTGGCATTTGAGGCTTCTTTGCACCTGTCTTTTAGCTATTTATTTTACATATTTCACCTTACCATTTTTTTTAGGCAAGGAAGAAGGAACCAAAGGCCATGAGCTACTTATATCTTTTTAACGTAGACATTTTTCGCATTAATACTTTACAAGAGGATATGGAGGTGTAATATGCAGGGTAAGTCGCTAAGTAAGAGGTTTTAAGAAATCTCCAAAGCCACACCTTGGAAAATGAACTCATGGCTGAAGAAAGTGTATGAATAAGGCTCAAATATTTGCGTAGGAGTTAGTAAAAACAGGGATTACGTAACGCCAGTCAAGTTAGCAACAGAGTCTATTTATCCAACGTCTAGACCCGGGTAAACTTTATATTAATTTCAAATCGCTGAAGAAAAGAGCGATAGACAAAAAAGATAGAAAAACATTAAAAAAAAAAAAAGACAATTCACGCACTGCAATCTATTTCTCCGAGGTGTTGATAGCGACATGGATAATGCGAAATATACATGAGTTTGTGTGTGGTGCAAATTCTGCATCCTGTGCCCTCGGGGGATGAATTTTGTTGATGCCGTGTTAGTGTATGGTAGGGGAGTGTAGAGTAGAATAGTCTCCCCTGAAAACTCTTCTCGCGACTACTACTACTACTGCTACTACTGCTACTACTACTACTACTACTGCTACTACTGCTGCTACTACTACTACTACTACTACTACTACTACTACTACTACTACTACTACTACTACTACTACTACTACTACACGCCTTATGCCATCATATACCATCACTGA
>JAGKTI010023931.1:0-14588 GCA_018397915.1 Birgus latro
CTTCATGTGCGCCCATAAATTCTCAATGGGATTGATATCTGGGCTGTTTCCGGGCCAATCTCGAATAAAGGGAACCTCACAGTCTGTTAGCCACTGTTTCACTGACTTTGCAACATGTGCAGGGGCAGAATCTTGCATAAATACTCTTGCCTTGGTTTTATCAAGAGTCACTTAAATCATCACATAAGAGCTCCAAATAATTGTTCTGGTTCACTTTTTCATTTGCAGGTAGAATTACCAACCTACCAACACCATAATATGTAAAGCAGCCCCAAGCCATGAGTGAGGCTGGGTATTTAACAAACTTGGAAGTGTACTTAGGATCCAGGGGGTCACTGCCTGGTTTGCAGTACACTCGTGATGAAGGGGTACCAGTGACAGTAAATGTTGACTCATCACTCCAAAGCACAGTTTTCCATTGCTCCTCACTCCAGGCAAGATATTTCTTACAAAAATTTACTCTCTTTTTCTTCTGAAGTGCAGTTAGCAGTGGTTTTTTACGAGCACAAAAACTCCTGTAGCCCAGATCGTCATGCAACAGCTGCTGCACACTTCTGACAGACACATCTGCCAGCAACTGTGGGTTCTTTTCTTTTAAATCCCGTGCTGTTAGCCTTGGATCCTTGCTAACTTGCCTTGAGATCAGCTGACGGGTCCTGAAGGTTGTCTTACGAGGTCTCCCAGGCTTGGGAAGTGGAGTGGGAGGAATGGCCTCCCCACTGTCCTTGAACCGCTTCACCAGTCTCTGCACTGTCCTCAGTCTAACACCATCTGATTTGCAATAAATGGGAGTTTGTGGTCAGCTTTGTATAAAGTAATCACTTTCACACGTTTGTCCTTGCTTGTGGTTACTTTAGGCATGATGAGAATGTGGTAGGTAACCAAATAACTGTGTTATTTGAGTCAAAACATGCCCTCATGGTGCATCACACACAGAGACAATCCTCCTCCTGTGGCTGCCCAAACATTACTGAGCCTGCTCCTGTGGTGCCAAACCTATCAAGCAGGGTTGCCAGCTCCCGTTGAAAAAGCGTCAGCTCATTTCGCATCACAAGGGAGGGTAGTATTGACCCTACTTCACTTAACGCGAAGAAGAATGACGTCGGCAAAAAAACGTCAATACTTTCCGCGCGTACTGTATATGTGGATGGGGTGATGAGAGAAGTAAAAACACGAGTAATGGAGAGGGGGATGGCGTTGGTAGTGAATGGTGATGGATGGAATATCTCAAATTCGTTGTATGCTGATGGTGCAGTACTGCTTGCAAATACCGGACAAGAACTTGGTAGGCCAGTGCAGAGTTTTGCTGATGTCTGTGAGTTTTGTGCCATGAGAGTAAATGTAGAAAAGAGTGAAGTGATGGATATTGATAGAAAATGTGACTCCCAGTTTGATGTTTCAATGAATGGAGAGAGACTGGAATTGGTGAGAGAGTTCAAATACCTGGGTACAGTGATAGAAAAGAGAGGAAAATGTGCAAAAGGAGTGGAAAGTGGAGTGACACAAGGAAGGAAAGTAGCTGTTGCAATGAAGGCCTTGATAAGAAACAGAGGCTTGAGTGTTGCAGCTGCACAAGGCTTACATGAAGGATTGTTAGTGCCAGCTATGTGACTATGGTGTGGCATGAAATTGAAAAGTCAAGAGTAAGAGCAGTGGAGATGGGACTGCTGTATGTGGAGTACAGAGGGTGGATAGGATGTGAAATAATGTGATTCGTAAAAGATGTGGAGTGAGGAAGTTGGTGGACATCAGAATCAAAGAGAGAGTACTGAGATGGTTTGGTCATGTGGAGAGAATGGATAACAACAGAGTGGTGAAAAAGATATATGTGAGCGAATTTGAAGGCGCGAGGAGGCGAGGTAGGCCAAGGAGAAGGTGGAGAGATATGGTGGATGAGTGTGTGAGGAAGAGAGGTTTGGAAGGTGGTGAGGCTAGGGAACTGACAAGAAATTGAGCTGGCTGGATGAATGTTGTAAGAGGTGCTTGATCAGGGATTTGGCACCCCTTTTTAACATGGCAGCGTCCGGATTGACACTGTTGAATACGTGTATGTGAAGCTACAGACCGTGGTGAATATTTTGGCATATCTGATAGAGCCAGGATTCGGGGGGCTTGAATGATGAGTGAATGGAAATGTGGCCCATTGGATTGGGGAAATTTGGGCTGTCTGGACATTGCTAATCCTCACCCCTCCCTAGGGTGGGAAAGGAGGTTCGGATGATGATGATGATGATCTCTAAATAATAATACTTTAGACATATATTAACTATTATTTGCTTCTCAGATAGTGAAAAGTTTCTGCATATATTAGTCGAGAGATGAATCGTAGATTCTTTGCCAAGTTTGTTCCTTTGCCCCTGTAATCTCTGTCCATGGGAACTGCAGTCTTTTTGACAAAAATCATATTTTTTTTCTTTTAATTCCTTGCTGCTGACCACTGGAAGTATTTGATTAAAAGAATAAATAAGAAATATTCGTACATGTGTAAAATCCATAAATCTTCATCCCTTGATAGCCAACTCCACAAAACATCCAAACAACATCACAAAGTATTTTGTGACGTCATTATTAGGCATGGGACTAAACTTTATGAGAAAAGCATGTACTGTACATAATGTTATTGTGAAAAAACACTCATATGGGAACATTCTGCATTGTATGGAAAATAAAATCAGAAATAAAAAATTCTGGCGATATGTAGTATCTGTGCCTTATTTTGGGCTTAATGCAGCATCTCCTATTGTTTTATGTGGAGGGGCACTAACCCTCCATCAACCTACCTGTTGACACATAGGGAATGCATATGGGTTGGTTATATGGTTACCACCCTGTGTTGTAAATGGTTTCCTGGTAAACAGGAAACCATTAGGCTTGTCACTCAGTGTCAAGCCACCTGAAGAGGAAAGAAGAGTAATAAAAAATGACAGGAAAGATGGCAGAAATTGGAAGAGAGGAGGGCAGACACAGAAAGAGAATGATGAAGGTGACGGATGATGTAGGCAACTCTGCCTATAGTGAGTGGATGATGGTCATTATCACCAACCACCTTTATTATCATTATTAAGATGGAGAGTTAACAGATAAGAGAGAGGCTGAGGGAAAATAAATGTTTCATGTATTTTATGAACATTATTGTGAATGGAAGAAGAACCATAGGCAAAATACAGTAAGGCCATGCTGTACCAGTTTTTTTGCCACTGGTCTAATCTTTCTCCACTTCACACCAGTCACTCACTTACCTTTCCACCCCACCCCTCCATCTCTTCCTTGACCTCCTCCTGTCCCCTCTCCCCTTCTACCTGACTTACATGCACTTTCTTAGTCAACTGAAAGATATATATTGATGTATAATATCTGCTATCTATCTGTTGCCAGATGCCTTAATCCCATAAGGGGTGGCCACAAACAAATTGCCTCCAAGTCGCATGGTCCCCTGCCAATTCACTGCCCTGCTCCCAGCTCACTCCCCGCCCCTCTTTCATATACCTTTCCACTCCATCTCATCCTTGGCCTCCCCCTTCCTTTACCCCCCTCCACCTCACTCACATACGCTTTCCTCGTTAGTCTCTCACGCTCCATCCTATCCACATGGCCAAACCACCTCAGTGTATTTCTAACACATTCTGTCACATCCACATGCACAATACAATGCTCATTCCCTTCCTTATTTGTCAGTCTGTCTCTCTATGTAACTCCACATGTATAATATACATACATACATACATACATACATACATCATCAAATTCTTTGTTGCCCCATGGGGAGTGTAGGAACCCCGGGCTAGGCAAGATGGTCCTGACATTTAAGATGAGAGTGACCAGCCTCACACATCCCGTAGTGGCATTACGTGAGGAATAAACCCCAACCACACCTTGGATATAAACCTGCACCGGCTCAGTCCGATTGGAGCGCCATAGTTACCCACTAAACCACCAGGCATGATAGTTTGGTTATATGGTTACCACCCAGCATAGTAAATGGTTTCCTGGTGTACAGGAAGTCATTTGGCTTGTCACTTAGTATAGAGTCACCCACAAACAAAAGGAACTGGAAAGAAAGACAGAAGAGGAAGGAAGGAAGGAAGAGAGGAAAGGGCAGTCATCCAAGAGCTGCACTACATTGAGTATGTGGATGGTGAGTGTCCCCATGTACTAACTTTTTTTTTTTAATGCAAGAAAGAAGGAACCAGAGGCCAGGAGATCGCAAACCATTCCTCCCAAGAAAAAAACAAAAGCAAAAGAGAGCCAAATTCAAGATCCGTTCATTTCGAGATGCCTGGACACACTGCGTTTGAAAGACTGGAGATCATAGGAAGTAGGAAATACAGACAGAGGGAGACAGTTCCAGAGTTAACCTGTTGCATAAATGAAGGACTGGGAGTAACGGTTAACTCTTGCATTAGAGAGTTGGACAGAAAAGGGATGAGAGTTTGTTGCTAGACGGGTGCTACGTAGAGGTGGAGGGATGCAAGCAGACAGTTCGGAGGAGCAGTAAATATTGAAGTAGCGATAGAAAGGAGATAAAGATGCAACAGTATGGCGAAGAGACAGAGATTGAAGGGAGCCAGTAAGAGGAGGAAAGTTAATGAGACGAAAAGCCTTTGACTCCACCCCATTGAGAAGAGCTGTATGTGGGGAACCTCCCCACACATGAGAGTTGTACTCCACACAGGTGAATAAAACCCGTGTATAAAGTCAACAACTGTGCAGGGGTAAAGAAGGTACGGAGTCGGCTTAGCACACCCAGTCTCATGGAAGCATATTTTACAAGAGATGCAATATGATCTTTCCAAGATAAGTCCCAAGTGAGTGAAACCCCAAGCATGTTAAAGGATGATGCAGGATTGAGATGGATATTATTAAACATTAGTGGGTACCCCTGTGGAAGATTGTGTCGGGTTGATAGGTGTAAAAACTGAGTTTTCGATGCATTAAAAACAGCAAGATTATTTTTATCGCAGTCAGAGATACGAGCCAAGTCCGACATTAGGTGTGCCATAGCCTCATCTCTTGTTTGTTGAAGTAACTGGCAAGATGGACGTTGCGAGAACCGAATGGAAAGGTGAAGGGTGGAATCCAGCGTACGAGTGGATAAGGTTAGATGTACAGCTTAGAAGGTCATTGATGAATAAAAGAAAGAGAGTTGGTGATAGGATAGAGCCCTGAGGAACACCACTGTTGATAGGTCTAGGAGAAGAACAATGGCCTTCTACAACAGCAGCTATAGAACGACCAGAAAGGAAGCTGTAGATGAAGACACTGATAGAAGGCAGAAACCGTAAGAGGGCAGTTTGGACGTTAAAGATTTTTGCCAGACTTGATTGAAAGCCTTTGAGATGTCAAGTGCAATGACAAAGCATTCGCCAACGTTCCGAAAGGAGGATGACCAGGAGTCTGAAAGGTAGGTGAGAAGAGTGCCAGTGGAGTGTCTCTGACGGAACCCATACTGACGATCAGAAAGAAGGTTGTGATAGGAAGGATGCTTTAAAATTTTTCTGTTAAGAATTGACTCGAAAACTTTTGAGACACATGATGTTAAAGCAATTGGACAATAGTTAGAGGGTTGGGAATGGTCACCCTTCTTTGGGGCTGGCTGAATGAAAGAAAACTTCCAGCAAGAAGGAAAGGTACAGAGAATTTACCTAGGCAGGGTGTAAGCACAGAAGCACAGTTCTCTAGGACAACAGGAGGGACTCCATCAGGCCCATATGCCTTGTTATGATTAAGGCCAGTGATGGCAGAAAATACATCAGCTGAAGAAATTTTAATGTCAGCCATAAGGAAGTCAGAGGGGGAAGTGAAGGAGGAACAGCACCAGAATCGTCTAAGGTGGAATCGGAGGAGAAAGTCTGAGTTATGAGAAATGCTTTAACAGTAGAAGAAATAGCTACGGAGCCATCACAGTAGAAAAGAGGAGGGAAGGAATGTGAGGTAAAGTTGTTAGAAAGGTTTTTGGCAATGTGCCAGAAGGAGCGGGAAGAATTCGAGTTGGAGAGTTGAGAGCATTTAGTCTATCTATCTATCTATTGCCAGACGCCTCAATCCCGAACGGGGTGGCCACAAACAAATCGCCTCCATGTCACTCTGTCCCCTGCCATTTCACTACCACGCTCCCAACTCACACCCCCCTCTCTCTATACCTCTCCACTCCATCCCTCCATCTCATCCTTGGCCTCCCCCTCCCTCTCGCCCCCTCCACCTCACTCACATACACTCTCCTCGTCAATCTTTCACTCTCCATCCTCTCCACATGCCCAAACCACCTTAACGTGTTTCTCCTAACGCTTCCCATCACTTCCTCAACCACACCACAACGCTCCTTCACTTCCTCATTTGTTAGTCTGTCTCTCCATGTGACTCCACATGCTCCTCTCAAATAACTCATTTAGTATGGACGAAATTATTTTTAGCAGAGCGAAGAACAGACTTAGCACAATTCCGGGCAGAAACATAAACAAGATGTGATTCAGGGGTGGGTTGGCTCTGGTACCTTTTATAGGCCCTCTCCCTGTTGTGGACAGCACTAGAACAAGCATGATTAAACCAAGGCTTTCTTGCATTAGTCAGAGGGTATGAGAAAGGAATGTATGCTTCCATGCCCGAGAGAATAACTTCTATAATGCACAAGGCACACTCAGATGGCTCTCGGCCATGGAAGTAATAATCATTCCAGGGAAAATCAAAGAAGTACTGCCTGAGGCCCTCGCAATCCGCAGTTCCAAAGTGCCACAGTCGATGTTTCTTTGGCGGATCCACAGGCAGCACCGGAGCGATAGGACAGGTTAAGGTAATAATGTTGTGATCGGAGGAGCCGAACGGAGAGGAAAGATTAACAGCGTAAGCAGAAAGATTAGTTGTAAGGAGAGGTCACGTATGTTTGAGCTCTCTCCTTGGCGGTCAGGGATACTGGTAGGGTGCTGTACAAGCTGCTGTAGGTCATTAAGGATAGAAAAGATGTAGGCTTGTTTACCAGGTGGATCAGTGAAAGGAGAGGAGAGCCAAAGGTGGTGGTGAACATTGAAATCTCCTAGAATGGAGATTTCAGAGAAAGAAGGAATAGATAGAAAGTGTTCCCTCGGGGAAGATAGTTGAAGAATTTTTCATAGTCAGTAGAATTAGGAGATAGGTAAAGAGCGCAGATATATTTAGTCAGTGAATGACGGGAAAGTATAATACACAGTACTAAATTGTTTTCCCTCATCTCTTGCAGATACAACTACATAGGCAAATATGAGACACTGGCAGAAGATTCTGAACACATCCTGAGGCAGGTTGGAGCCCCGCCCACCCTTCATTTTCCTCCTGTCATTCCATCAAAGACAACTGCTTTTGTAGAACCATATTTTGACACTCTTTCCCAGCAGCAGCAGCAAGATCTTATAAATTTATATGAAGATGATTTCAGAATATTTGATTACCATTTTAGAACATTCATATAGATGAGTGAAATCTGCTGCAGAAAGATGCCATCCTGTGGTGTCAATGATATAGCTGGACAACTCCCACTGCCTGACCTTACAAATGACCATTATCAAGACCCTGTACTTCAAATGGAGGATGGTGGACTGGAGGAAAAGGGCTGCTTCAGCCTGGAGTCTGGGAGGTTCATGGTTCAGATGAGCCTGGGGCCACAACAACAAGGGTAATCCCATTTTAGTTTTATCAAAAATACTCCTTTAATGTGATGAAAGTTCCCTGCTAGCATAACATTATTTTGGCCCTTTAAGTAAGCCCATTCAAATCTTAGAATGCTGAGAATTTTCTGTGGGGTAAAATACTGAATATTTTCTTTGGTGTCTGCTGTGATTGTATGTACTGTTTATTATTAATATGTGATGGAGGTATGAATAAACTAGGTACACCCCTTTTGCCCTCTCTAGGCCAATTTCTCTCTCTCTCTCTCTCTCTCTCTCTCTCTCTCTCTCTCTCTCTCTCTCTCTCTCTCTCTGCCTAGAATTGCCATCTCCATCTTGAATGACTAGTCAGAACAACTGGTTAAAACTAGCATATGATGCTAGTTATGAAGAAGCATTATGGAAAGAATATCAAGTTGTACCACTGTCTTTTTCTGCCACTGAAGATGAAAATTTGGGACAAGTTTAGTATAAAAAAATTATGATACATTAGATGGATGGCTACTGTTGACCATGAAAGGTATTACCAGGAGAGTGAAGTGTGATTACAAGATTGGTAATTAGCCACACAGTCATCACTCTTAGACAGGAAACTCATCCACAAGTAAATAACATCAAAGACCAAGCTGACACACAGTTTTACTAATCTTATTACAGTACATCGTCAGAATTCTTTTTTCCCAACAGCTTCTAGCAACTGTTGGGAAGCAGGTAACTGGTTCTGGTACTTGCTTTAGTTTCCACTACTTAGAAGACCTTAACTGTAGCTACCAGGATGAACTTCAAAATAGGGATTTCTTAAGAGATGCAAGGTGCCATGTTTATCACACTGATGTACGTATATTCCTAAGAACTACCTTCTTAGGTAAAAATCTCTTTAATTTAGGGTTATGTGTTGTTCTAACAAGAAAAATGTTTTTCTTTAAAAAATCACTTTCAAGGGTAGATGTAAATATAAAAATGTGTCTGATACAATTAGTGTATGTCAGTTCACCCCCACCAACCATAGGGGTTAGGTTCCTGAAAAGCACTGTGGTTGGGAAAACTGTGGTTGGTGAAGTTAGCTTTATATGAGGAAAATAGAGTAAGGGAAACCTTGGTCAAAGGTAAAAGGGATTTAGCCTGAAAAAAAGGGTACTATATTTCTGGTCTTTATTATACAATATTGCCCTGTACCAAATGTAATCATAAACAAATAACAAAAGTATGGTTGAAAGTGATTTACTATGGTATACAACTTAAGAATTATGAAGGTTATCAGCTGGCTAGTAATAGGTAGGTGAGGGCACTCGCCAGCCACTCACTAAGTGTAGTGCTGCTCTCGGGTGACTGCCCTTTCCTCTCTTTCATCCTTCTTTCCTCCCTTCCTCTTCTGTCTTTCTTTCCTTCACTTTCTCCTCTTTCTTCTGTCTACTGGTGACTCTATGCAGAGTGACAAGCCAAATGGTTTCCTGTACACCAGAAACCATTTACTATGCTGGGTGGTAACCATATAACCAAAGTATGGTGCCTGGTGGTTTAGTGGGTAATTAAGATGTTCCAATTGGATTGAGCTTGTGCAGGTTTATATCCAAGGGGTGGTTGGGGCCTGTTGCTCACATAATGCTGTGCAGAGATGAGTGAGGCTGGTCATTCTCATCTTAAATGTCAGGACCAACTTGCTTAGCCCTAGGCTCCTATGCCTCTCATGGGGCAACACTGGATTAGATGATGAATGAATAGTGATTGAATCAGCTGGCAAGAGTGCCGTGCTGGTGGAAGGCTGGAGACACTATCAGCTGACTTGGATGATGGCTTGAAGTAGCACAGGATGTATGGTTGCTTCATTTTATTCAGATCTTCCTGCACCTCTTTGTATGGAGCCAATAACATGTCCAATCCATGCTTGAATTTTAGACTCAATTCCATGAAGGGATCTGAGTCAGTGAAGAAGTCGGCAAGACTGTTGGCCATGAGTATTTCATTGCTAAGGTTAGCAAGAGCCATTTTCAAAAAATGTACGCTTTACTTTAAGCAGCAGATAGACCTTACCAATTTAGTCCGTATTCCTTCAGTTTTCTGTATTTTTGACTATTTCCAGTGTGGTAAATTACCCTTTCCTACTGAAAAATTACTTCCTAGTTATCATCACATTCCTTAAGCTGTACCTACGATTGTTCCCAGTGTAATGGAAGAAACTTCACATAGTCAGAGGTGGATTTTGTTTCCTAATTTCCCAACTGGAGGTTACGTTAGGTTAAGTTAAATTATTAGACACATTTTAATGGTAGATTAGGTTAGGTTTAGTTAGACACTTAGGTTAAGACAATTCCTTCTGCCACTGAGCTGACAAATCAAATGAGTTGTCAAGCTTAAAACAACAGGGAAACAAAAATAATAAGAAATGTTTATTTACCATCCCAGATATAATCAGAAAAATATAATAGACTACTAGGAGGAAGAGGAACTGATTTGGTTAGTTTCTTTTGCTAATTAAAGCATATGTTTACCTCATTTTGTAACTCTCCTCACTGTCATCTTCATGATCATCTTTGTCTTCACTAGACTTAACGTTTTGGGCCCATGATGACAATGGGAAAAGTGATAAACATAAAGAGGTACTGTAACAGCACACCTACTGAGTCTACTCCCAGTAACAACACGGATTGTACTTGAAGGTGGGAAAGCTGCTAACATGTTATTATCTTTCTCAGCATGTCTTCCTTTATATGTGTGTGAATGCTATTCCCATATTAGCAAGCAATGTATACATGTTATGTACCTTCTCACTGATGTGGTCAGCAGGAGATAGTCGTTTATTGATAATCACTCCTAGGTCCTTCTCCCTTTCTCATATGTGTACGTTGTTCATCCTAGCTTATAATCCCAATCTGGTCTTTTCTCACTTTTACCAAACTTAATTACATGACACTTGTCTACATTAAATTCCATTTGTCATTTATTGCTCCATTAATGAAACTTATTTAATTCTTCTTGTAGCGCTTTGCAAGAATCTGTAATTTTCCTTTGTATTTTTGCATCATCTGCAAACATATTTAGATAGCTTCCATTTCCAATATTTTGGCGTCTGGTGGTTTAGTGGGTAAATACGGCGCTCCAATCAGATTGTGCCGGTGAAGGTTTATATCCAAGGGGTGGTTGGGGTTTATTTCTCACGTAATGCCATTCAGGGATGAGTGAGGCTTGTCACTCTCATCTTAAATGTCATGACCAACTTGCCTAGCCTGGGACTCCTATGCTCCTCTGTGGGGCAACATAGGATTGGATAATGAATGAATGAATGAACTGTCTGTGTCATGTATATATACTGAAAACATAATTGGTGTCAGCACTGAGCCCTGTGGAACTCCGCTAGTCACTTCCCTCCACGATGAGTAATTTCCCCCTAATACTGTTCTCATTTACCTTTTTCTGAGAAAATCCTGCATCCAACAGTACAGATTGCCTTGGATACCTCCTTGATGGTACAGTTTCCATAAAAGTAGTTGGTGCAGTACTGTGTCAAATGCGTTCTATAAATCTAAGTAGATACTGTCCACCCATCCTTCTCTTTTCTGTAATGTTTCTGTAACTTTGTCATAGTAGCTTCATAGATTCTGTCTATTCCCTTTCTTGAATAGGGGAGCAATGTTTGCTTTCTTCCAAATATCAGGTAGTTTACCTTGACCTAAGGATTCCTTAACTATTAAATACCTGTACAATGGTCTGCTTAACTCTTCTGCACATTCATGTAGCACCCAACCTGAAATTTCGTCAGGACTATTTGCTTTTCCTTTGTCTGATTTGCTTAACCCTTCCTGTACAGTACTTCTTTTTCTGATATTTGTATATCTGGTAATATTTGTGAGTATGCATGTTCCATATCATATCTTTTCAAAATTATTTTCTTTTGTAAAAACATTGGAAGTTTTTATTTAGTTCTTCACAAATATCTGTCTCTTTTGTATAGATGATCCCTTCATCCGTAATGGACTGTATTTTATCTTTGGTTTTGCTTCGGATGTAGCAGTACAAAAGCTTAGGTTGATCACTACTTTTATTTACAATGTCTTCCTCAAACTGTCTCTGAGCCTCTCTTCCTATCTTTGTGTAATCATTTCTTGCCTGTTTATAGTTGTTGTATGCCCTGTCGCTATTGTGTGTGTGTGTGTGTATTTACCTAGTTGTGATATACAGGAAATGAGCTATGCTTTGGGGGTCCCATCTCTTTTTCTCAATTAGTCGAATTTTGCTTTGAACTTGTTTAAGTTTTTAGGCTGGACGATCTCTTTGTCCAGGCTATTCCACAGGTCTATGCATCTATATGCACCAGTCCTATATGAGACAGCCCTTGCATGTATTCAATATGGACAGTGGGTGTTAGCGCCA
Organism: Birgus latro; assembly: GCA_018397915.1. Classification (NCBI taxonomy): domain Eukaryota; kingdom Metazoa; phylum Arthropoda; class Malacostraca; order Decapoda; family Coenobitidae; genus Birgus; species Birgus latro. Next base: position 12,003 of record JAGKTI010023931.1, read on the forward strand.
AAGTGGTGACATGTAGAGGTGTATGGTATGTAGGAGGACTGCTGGGCCTTGATAGCAGGCTGTGAAGCCTATGCCCAGAGTCGGACACATAAAAAAAAGAAAAAAAAAGAAATATGGAAAGCTACATTTCTTCAGGCAACTTGGCTTTTTCGTTTCATTCTATTCCCTCTTTATCTCCCATCCCATACAAACAGATCTTTTTTATCAACTTTATCTACTCCCATCATAGTCCTGAACACTGCAATCATGTTGCCCCTTTCTCACCGTTCTTCTAGGGATGGCAGATCCAGCTTTCCAGCCTCTCTCCACATGACAAATCTGCCAGACTGGGAACCATCTTGGTTGCTGTTCTTTGTATTCTCTCGATCTTGTTTATATCTTTCTTTTTGTGTGGGAACCACACTACTGCCGCATATTCCACCTGGGGCGGATCATGGCCACTATCAATTTTTTCATCATCTCCTCATCCATGTAATGGAATGCCACTCTTATGTTAGTCGAGAGATTGTATGTCTCTCTAACTATCTTGTTAATATGTTTTTCCGGTGACAGACTATCTTGGGCCAGCAATCCCAAATCTTTCTCTTCTCTCGCTTTTGTGATTGGTGTGTGTGTATGTGTGAAACAAAATGTCCAAGTTGATAAAAGCCAGAAGAAACATGGAAACGGATAAGAGAGTGTGACAAGGAGAGGATATAAAGAGAAAAACTGGAGATAAATGGGCCTCTTTTAGTCACCTCATACATGCAGGGATACTGGGGAAGAATCTTCCCGTCCCTCCCCAGGGGGAATTAATCATATAGAATTAGCAACAAGGTACTGTATATTTCTTACTTGTGAAATGTAATGCCACCTCTATTGGATGAATTCCTGTACAAAGGGCAGCTACGAGATGAGTACCAAGGTTAAGGGATCTAAGCTATGAAGAAAGAATGGAAAAATTTAATCTACCAACACTACAGGAGAGAAGAAAAGGAGGAGACATGATTATGCTATATAAATGCATCTCAGGGAAAGAGAAAATAGACATAAATAAATATATAACGTATGGGGAAGCATCAGCAAGAGAACGCTGCAAAAAATATACATAAAACAAGAGGCGATAAAGACCTTAGGAAATTCAGTTTCCCTAATAGGGCAATTGATCAGTGAAATGCACTACCAAATGAAATAGTGTGTGCTAAAACTATTCATAAATTTAAGGATATGTATGAGAAAAATGGTTTAATACACTGGACAGTACGAGCTTGACTCATTCCTGTAAAGATACATATAAACATACACACACTCACACATGCATGTGTGTGTGTGTGTGAGTATATATATATATATATACACAGTAGGCGCGGAAAGTATTGACGTTTTTTTGCCGACATCATTCTTTTTCGCGTTAAGTGAAGTAGGGTCAATACTACCCTCCCTTATTAAGCAAAATGAGCTGACGCTTTTTCAACGGGAGCTGGCAACCCTGCTTGATAGGTTTGGCACCACAGGAGCAGGCTCAGTAATGTTTGGGCAGCCACAGGAGGAGGATTGTCTCTGTGTGTGATGCACCACGAGGGCATGTTTTGACTCAAATAATACAGTTATTTGGTTACCTACCACATTCTCATCATGCCTAAAGTAACCACAAGCAAGGACAAACGTGTGGAAGTGATTACTTTATACAAAGCTGGCCACAAACTCCCATTTATTGCAAATCAGATGGTGTTAGACTGAGGACAGTGCAGAGACTGGTGAAGCAGTTCAAGGACAGTGGGGAGGCCATTTCTCCCACTCCACTTCCCAAGCCTGGGAGACCTCGTAAGACAACCTTCAGGACCCGTCAGCTGATCTCAATTCAAGTTAGCAAGGATCCAAGGCTAACAGCACGGGATTTAAAAGAAAAGAACCCACAGTTGCTGGCAGATGTGTCTGTCAGAAGTGTGCAGCAACTGTTGCATAACGATCTGGGCTACAGGAGTTTTTGTGCTCGTACAAACTGCACTTCAGAAGAAAAAGAGAGTAAATTTTTGTAAGAAATATCTTGCCTGGAGTGAGGAGCAATGGAAAACTGTGCTTTGGAGTGATGAGTCAACATTTACTGTCACTGGTACCCCTTCATCACGAGTGTACCACAAACCAGGCATTGACCCCGTGGATCCTAAGTACACTTCCAAGTTTGTTAAATACCCAGCCTCACTCATGGCTTGGGGCTGCTTTACATATTATGGTGTTGGTGAGTTGGTAATTCTACCTGCAAATGAAAAAGTGAACCAGAACAATTATTTGGAGCTCTTATGTGATGTTTTAAGTGACTCTTTTGATAAAACCAAGGCAACAGTATTTATGCAAGATTCTTCCCCTGCACATGTTGCAAAGTCAGTGAAATAGTGGCTAACAGACTGTGAGGTTCCCTTTATTCGAGATTGGCCCGGAAACAGCCCAGATATCAATCCCATTGAGAATTTATGGGCGCACATGAAGCGGCAGCTGCGTAGTATGGACACATCATCTTTGCCTAAACTAGAGGCTGCAGCTATGGAGCAGTTTTAGTCCATCTGTTCTGCAAAACTACGCCATCAGTCTCCCCAGACGCCTTAAGAA